>JAUEPT010000092.1:0-211119 GCA_030435635.1 Armillaria borealis | reverse complement strand
TCGCGGTTACGGACTTAGGGTCCAGAGATCTGTATCTCGGACACGACTGGTTGAGACGACACAACCCAACGGTCAACTGGAAGACGGGAACCATTCTATTCGGACGCTGCCAATGCATCAAGAATCCCTTCCCCCTCCCCGATGCAGATCCCGACGATCCATGGGATGAACTCGAAGACGGTGACCGCATTTTCACCGTCAACATGGAAGAAGAATACGAGATCCGCGCCATTCATCATGCCAACGATCTCGCCGCCACCGCCAACGCGGAGAAACCCCAAAAGACCTTCGAAGAGATGGTACCGCCCGACTACCGCTCTTTCCGCGACTTGTTCTCGAAAGAAAACTTCGACGAACTTCCCGAATGAAAACCATGGGATCACGCTATCGAGCTAATCCCAAACGCCAAGTCGACACTCGATTGCAAGGTATATCCCTTGAACCGAAACGAACAGGAACAGCTCGACAAGTTCCTCGATGAGAACCTGGAGTCTGGTCGCATTCGCGATTCCAAATCTCCTTTCGCTTCACCGTTCTTCTTCGTCAAGAAGAAGGACGGTTCTTTGCGTCCCGTTCAGGACTATCGCAAGCTGAACGAGATGACGATCAAGAACCGATACCCGCTCCCGCTTATCTCGGAGCTCATCGACAAACTTCAAGGAGCCAAGTACTTCTCGAAGCTCGACGTTCGTTGGGGATACAACAACGTTAGGATCAAGGAAGGAGACGAGGAAAAGGCTGCCTTCCGTACAAACCGGGGCTTGTTCGAGCCCACCGTCATGTTCTTCGGGCTTACCAATTCACCCGCAACTTTCCAGCGGATGATGAACAACATCTTCAAAGATCTCATCTCCGAAGGAAAGGTCACGATTTATCTCGACGACATTTTGATCTTCACCAAAGATCTCGACGAACACCGACGCATTGTACGACGAGTACTTCAGCGCCTGCGCGAGAACAAGTTGTTCCTCAAGGCAGAGAAGTGCGAATTCGAGGTTCTAGAGACAGAATACCTCGGCGTTATCATCAGCGAAGGATCTGTACGCATGGACCCAGTCAAACTCGCCGGCATCGCCGAATGGCCAACACCGACGAAGAAGAAGGAACTTCAATCGTTCCTGGGATTCACCAATTTCTATCGCAAGTTCATCAAGAACTATTCGAAGGTGGTACGCGCCTTAACCCAGCTCACGGGAAAGGCAGAGTGGACGTGGGGCGCAGCGCAAAACCAGGCGTTCCAACAGTTGAAGAAGCAGATGGCTGAGGACGTCATCCTCGCCATCCCGAACAAGGACGGACGCTTCAGGGTAGAAGCAGACACGAGCAACGGCGCCGTTGGTGCCGTACTCAGCCAGGAACAGGACGGCAAATGGAGACCCGTAGCCTTCATGTCCAAGGCGCTCACACAGACCGAGCGCAATTACGAGATCTACGACAAGGAACTGCTAGCGATCATGCTCGCACTCAGCGAATGGCGCCATTATCTCATGGGCGCGGCACAAGACGTGGAGATCTGGATGGATCACCAGAACCTTCAGTACTTCCGCAAACCGCAGAAGCTGAACCGACAACAAGCGTGCTGGGTAACGGAGTTGGCTGAATATCACTTTGTACTCAAGCACAAGCCTGGCACCGCTAACGTCAAGGCAGACCTACTCAGTCGACGAGTCGACCACGACCAAGGCGAAGACGACAACGGCGACATCGTGGTACTCGCTCCCGAACATTTCCGGGCGATGATCATGCCCACGACCGCAGACGCTAACTCCCGAGTCATGGAGGTAACACGCCAGAAGGAGCTTTGGGACAAAGGCATCGCCACGTCTCTCGAACACGAACGCGGAATTACAGAGAAGGACGGGATCTTGTATTACCAAGACCGTATCTACATACCACAACATCGGGCTGTTCGAGGCGAAATCATCGCTCGCAGCCACGACCATATCACCACCGGACACCCCGGAGTCGCCAAGACCAGCGAACTCGTTCTTCGCGAGTACTGGTGGCCGAAGCTGAAGAAAGACGTTGAGGCATACATCGCCGGATGCGAAACTTGCCAACGAACCAAATCTAGCAACCAAGCCAAGGCAGCGCCTCTCCACCCGAACGCCATCCTGACAGAGCCATGGACCCACATCTCCGTCGACATGATAACGGGACTCCCGGAGTCCAACGGATACGACGCGCTACTAGTCGTAGTAGACCGATTCTCCAAGGGCGTCATCTTCGTCCCTTGTAACAAGGATCTCTCCGCCGAGGGATGGGCTCGCATTCTTCGCGACCACATATACGCACGACACAGCATGCCTAGGGTCGTCATATCCGACAGAGGCCCACAGTTCGTGTCCAAGTTCATGACCGAACTTTACCGAATGCTCAATATCAAGCAGAACGCTAGTACTGCGTTCCACCCACAGACCGACGGACAGACAGAGCGAGTCAACCAGGAGGTGGAGAAGTATCTTCTGATCTTCATTAACCATCAGCAAGATGACTGGGCCGACTGGCTCCCCATCGCAGAGTTCGCACACAACAACCGCGTGCACTCAGCCACCGGAAAAAGTCCGTTCATGGTCATGTACGGCAGAAACCCTCGAATCCTTCCCGATTCTCTGCCCACACCCAACGCAGAAGTACCCGCAGCTACCGACTTCTCCGAAGCAATGGCGAAGATCCACAAGGAGACCGAAGAAGCTTTAGAAGCTGCCACAGGACGAATGAAGAAGCAAGCCGACAAGCACAGAAGGAGTGCTATCGACTACCAACCAGGAGATCGCGTTTGGTTAGACTCCACGAATCTCCACCTCCCTCGTCCTAAGAAGAAGCTCGACGACAAACGAGTTGGTCCTTTCGAGATCATCGACAAAGCCGGCGCTTCCGCGTACAAGCTACGACTCCTGCCGCATTGGAAGATTCACCCGCGCTTCAACGAGAAGCTGTTGACCCCGTACACTCCTCCGGCATTTCCCAATCAGGAACAGCCTCCACCGCCTCCTCCGGATCTCATCGAAAACGAAGAACAGTATGAGATTGAGGAGATCCTCGACTCCAAGTCGTCCAAAGTTCGAGGACGACACGGACAGCCATCGAAGACGGTCATCCACTATTTCATCAAGTGGGTCGGCTGGACGTGGGAGCACAACTCTTGGGTTCACGAGATAGACATGGGCAACGCAAAGGAAGCGATTGCCGACTACGAGAAGAAGGCCAAGCGAAAGCAAGGCCAGGCCATACGAGAAATCGTAACGAAACCTCGTTCCCCACTCGCAATGGTACTCGACCACGAGTACACACCTGACGGAGACGTACGATACCTCGCTCAACGCGAAGACGGGACTCAGAAATGGGTTCTAAATCCCGACGTCACCCTCTGGGAGAAATACCTAGAGGAGTATTGGAACTCACAATACGACTCGCAACTCGAAGTTCCTCCCGAATTGTACTACGAGCGTTAGGCAGTCGGGACGCCTGCCTTAACGAGAGGGTAATGTTACGATTTTTCCATTTTCCTTATCTTATCTCTCGAGCACCTATCTAATCATATCTTATCTTCGGCGCTCATCGCTTATCTACGGATACCGGACCGGACCGCGTCATGGTCACCACGTTTATATCGGACGACTTCAGTTCCTTTACTACGGCTCGCGATACTCGCTTGCCTAGCTCGACTTCTATTACGTTTGACGAACCGTTACCTTGCGGTAACCACGGACACTGATCTATTCTTAGTATACGACGTTTAGTATTTAAGTAGCATAGTTCTTGACTGTATATCCTTAGTCTCGAACTAAAGTTTATCTTACTTTGCCAATACCGCGATTAGCACCAATTGACTAAGCACTAATACGAGTGATTGACCGAACGTGAGTCAGCTCTATTACGCCTTACGTTAATAAGGTCACGTGTCAGGCAGAGCCTAACACCATCTGCCACGGAAGTCAATTGAGAAGCTGATATGATGTGGATAACCAATAACCAGCAAATGCTCACCAAGAGATAGCAAGTTCACGGGTGGATCGCTGAGGATGGAGGGGCCCGCATTGACAGCCATCGCTCACTGTGGAAGAACAGCAGGATTAGTGATTTGATGGTGGAAGCCCTCCACGTGAACGTACTCCTCATTTGCGTAGTCGTCATTCTCATCTGTGTTTGTCCCGGGCAACATTCTTTCTTATTTCCTGCAAGTACATGGTGGCAAAAAACGAGGTCCCATTGGTTACAGTTGAGGATTTAGACAGCAGATGCAAGGAGGATATTGGTGTAGCTGTACCAGACTGCCTGGCGGTGCAGAGTTATGGATCGGGGAACGGAAGAGGTCGTATGCGAGTGGGAATTTGGATATTGTCAAGCCAGCAGTTGCGCCAAACCGACCGACAAGATTGAAGTGAATTTTGTCGTTGAGCCTCCCTCAATACTGTCCAGAATGACGACTTTGGCCAGGTGGATAAGAAAGATCATTATCTGGCATGCGAAAGGGCTGCATTCTTGGTTATTTCTGTGCCTCTCAAGCCGCATCTATTTGAACAGATATGTGCCGCTTGCTGGTTATGTGAGTTGCGATGGAATTGGTATGGCAGCTTCAAATGGCAAGAGTACATACTGCACATGTTCCATCTGAGAACCGTGCCCAGTGATGCTCCAGGGCTACCTTTGTGCTCTGCCAGCTAGTGGTAAGGTCAAGTACAAATCGCAGTATGCTTGAAGCCAATAATTCTACTAAGAGCTCAGGAGATGGTTTGACATTGAGATAATATAGAATATTTCTTCTTTCTTGCAGCTGTCACCTGGTCTGAATCGGTTGACTTAATGGCAAAACGACATCGCAGTAAGAGAGTGCAAGTGCGTTGTTTACTGCTACAAACAAAGGCCCTCCTCTTCTTGGCCTTCTTCAAGTTGCTGCTAGTTTGCTTTTCGCTTGCTACCTTCTGGGGCCATCGCCATCGTCGTTCACACCCGTGACCACTATGTCAAAGCAATGCGCCTCTTTGTCGCGCAAGTCGTTCAAATGTCTCGAACTCAATAGCCAACTCGCTTTTCTTGGTTGGAAGCGAGCACCTGGAGGGTGGAACCAAGTTTGTATAGCCTTGGTGGTATGAGGACGGGAAGATACTCAGAGTCGTTCTAGCCTGCCAGCCACTACGACCCTTTCAATATCGATGAAGCTTGAAGAGGCACTTATCCGTTATGAAGACAGATCGCAGGAGCGTCGTCACCATTCGCTCCTGCTATTACTAGCCTCCGGTCTCTTCAGAAGAATTTTTTAGACCCAGTACGGACACTGTTTTCATGCATCTCAATATCTTGGCTCATGTAGCAGAGGCACAGTATAGGCTGTGGAGGATGCACTGCTCCAATATCATTTACCACATCTCTGGTGATGTTTCTTGCGACTCGAGTAGGGTTGTTTGGCGGGGGTTACACGCATCGTTTACTGGATGGGGGAGCAGGGTACAGCCTGGCAGCCGAACAGACCCTAATAGATCCCTTTTCCTTAGTGTAGTAAGCAGCTACCTCGGTTGTAGGATGCATGGAATCGAGACGGGGGTTGAAGCTGAAGAGGGTTGCGAGTGATAACTTTGAGACAGTACACTGCCATGTGTTGATGCTTTGATACTTGCACTAACATTTACTGCCTGCAGAGTCCAAGCCATGATTAGTATCGGTCATGGAGCACAGCGAAGCGGAGGAGAGCAAGAGGATATGGGACACGCGTGCTATGTACAGGTGTAATGCTGGCTTACTAGAGTGTAGATGCCGCACCGTACTTCTCACCCTGGCGTCCTGCAATCTGAGCTCCTCACCGCGATGGCCAATGATGCGCCACCGCAGAGCCTGGCACTATCTGATATAATGCACACCCTCTCTCCATCCCCCGGCCCTCAAAATACGGAACAATCCCAGTATGCCAACGGTACTGATGCTGAGGAAAGAGCTAGATTGCTGGACCCTCCCCAAGAAGTAGACTTGAAGAGCTGCCAAAACAAGTTATCTGAAATGGGCCTCCTGTCAGACGAGAACGAATCTGCAACACCCCATGAACGTGAGCTTGCAAACATGGTATGTCTTTTCTCCATGCAATCTAGATATATACTCACGTAACACTTTCATAGGTGCTCAGCTTGCTCGATGCTGAGGCAGTGGGACCCAATGCAGCTTTTAGAACAGGCCGCGACGATTTCCGGGCTGATGCAGGAGCGAGAACTCTTGCTTCAGCTGTTTTCAGGAGGAACAGGGCTCAGGTGGGAGGCTGAAAAGGAGGGGTGGGAGAGGTCGGCGGAAGCGCTGATATCACAGAGGACGAAGGATAATCCTGATGCGTTCAAAACCTGAGGTGAGTTGTTCTTGGATATGTACTGGGTATATTGCTGAATGCCAGTATGTGTATAGCAAATGACATACTTTAACTCGCTATTAGAATCAGACAACAAAGCGAAAACCGAGAAGGTGCGTCCTTGTTCTTTTACTCTTTATTTACTATTCTTAAATATGCACATAGCTCCAAGAGGCTGTCGCGCGACTTTCCTCACTCGAAGCAGAGCTTGCCAAGTTGAAACCCATCCTATTACTCCAACCTGTTCCCTTCCTCTTCTCGTCCATCCCTATTCCGCGTTACTTAATGCATCGACTTATCTTTCATCTCTTCCCTACCCTGCCGCTGACTGGGGATAGTGCTCTAGTCGCACAGAAGCAACGGGGCACAAAGAAGAAGAAGAAGGACAAGGATTCAAAGGTTCCTCCACCTGCGCATGGGGGCAGTGATGAGGATAAGCATACTGAACCTGTCCTTACTGATCCTGGTGTCACAGCCAAATCCGATGCTGAAGGGTCCGCATCTACATTGACCCTACCCCTGCTAGATCCACCCCCGAATATCAACGGCCAGACTTCTTATCTCTCCACAGCACAAGATTCGATGACGGCCTCCCCTCAGTCGCAACAGTACAGGTTCGCAGTCAATGTTTATGCACATCTTCGGCCGAAAAATGTTCAGAGCTCCAGTTCCTCCGAGACAGACAGTTTACAGCAAGAAGGGATGCCCACCTAGGGCAAAAGAGGCAAAGCCATCACAACCCACAACATTATCATCTGATGCACGCACCGAGCATATATTGCTTGCTGCATGGAAGATTGGCCGCGAGCGAGCTATCATCGTTTCTAGTGTCACACAGGCAGAACGACAACGCGATATCGCTCGGGAACAAGAGAGGCTAGAGAAGGAACAAGCAAGACCGGCAGCCTTGATGTCTCATTACTGAGGTGTGACTAGCCCATGAATGCCGAAACGAGGAAACGTTGCCCCCGCTGCGAGTGGGTCGAACCACTACTTACATGTAGCAGGGAGTCCAAGGGGAGGATACCTGTACTCACCGAGTCCTAGAGCAGGGTTGTATCAGCATTTGCTGACACTGCAAGCCCAACAGGTTGGGAGGTCGGTGGAGTCTAGTAAGAACCCACCTACACCGCTGGACTCGCTGGTGGATGTTGCTCTTAATATGGCAGAGGACAGTCCACTGAGTAGGAGGAGGAAGAGAGCAATGTTGCCGGAGAGCCCATTGCAGAAGAGATGGCGCATGAGTAGCTTTAGTGCACTGGATGTGCTTGTGGACCAGGCTGTGACAGAAACTGGGACACATAAACCATGAGCATGGCTGGGGAAGGTGGCTGCACCGAGGATTATTTCTCCTGCGCCGAGGGTGATTGAGAGAGGTGAGGAGGAAGAAAAGGGTGAGGTTCCTCGACCATCGCCGCCGCCGCCAGACGCCGATGTGGATGCGGATGGGGACATTGATCCTGATATTGAGATGGAACCTAGTTCATCACCACCATGCGATTCTGATTTAGATGGACGTGCTTTAGGACATGCACCCTGAATGGGTAGCATGCATCGTTCATTTTGTATTATTTGCTGGATATCTCTTCCATGTTGTATGTGATGGATTATTATACGTATATTATTTTTGGCATGTATAACCTGATGTAGCATAGCATCTTACTGTTAATTAAAATTGCTGCTCAGTCATGCAGTTCTGGGTTATTTGACTCTTCCTTTCACAGGAGGGTGTGCAGTCTCTCTTCAATGCCCTGCTCTAGACTTTTGACCAGTTCTCACTGTTATGCAGACATCTTCCACCTGGGGGGTTGTGCACAGTTTTAGTATAAGAGGCTCTATTTGCACTATCTAGCAATGTTACAGACTGGCAGGGCGACTTCATGGCCAGGGATCTATGAACCTACTGCGTGTAGGCAGGGAAGTATCCGTGAGTGCATATATGCTCTCCATCTCTCACTCACGTCAGGGCTTCCTTTATCCCTTGGTCTATCTCTCACGTTGGCCACTCTCGTGTTTGTGGTAGTCTAGCCCATCCGAATTCCTGTATTGGACTTACTACCTTCAATGCCCAATCATCCACTCCTATTTGCTATGGGACCAGGACCGAGAGCAAGAGGAGCTTGAGTTTCACCTCACCGCACTGGAGACTTGTTCGGTGGACATTTTTTCTCCAGTTAACGGATTCGGAAGGTTTTTGTGTGCTTCAGATACATCGCCACCATCTACGCAGAGAATGGACAGCCTGGAATGAGATGGCATTGGCAAGATACGAGCTAAGGGCGGAGTACAAACATTGGGTTGACAATCCATGAAAGTGCTGTAATGATGCGGCTCTGACGTCAGTACCCGAACACTCTTAAACGCGTCCCAGACTCACTCACTCCACCTGCCACCTCCCTCCTCAGCTCAGCCCAGATCCACCCCAGGAAAACACTCCCGCCCTTGAAAGTGAAAGAGACGTTCCCAGAACGCGCTGAGACCATCCAGTTCAGTGGGACCACCATCATCGTGAGCACAGTTCATGAGTGTCCTGTATTGTATTGAATCCCACAGGTCGGCGTCCCAGGAGTGTTCACTGGAATGTGCAGTGCCCAGATCCCAGGATACATTGACAACTACGAGGCGTTCAAGGCCAAGGGTGTGACTGGAATATACATTGTTGCCGTCAATGACCAGTTTGTCATGAAGTAGGTCTGCTGTTTGATAGAATGCACCATTGCTGACCGGTATCATCTAGTGTGTGGAAAGAGAAACTGGCACCCAAGGGCACTCATATGTCTTACCCTGTTGTCAATCATGTATGTGTCTGACTGTTGCTCGCCAGCTATCCATTTCCTCATGGATGACCAAGGCAAGTTTGCTGGAGCCACGGGTTTGATCTTCGACACTACACTGCTGCTGGGAGGACCGCGTTCAAAGGTATGAGCAGCCCTTCTTACCATTCTAAACTGACGTTGCCCACAGCACTATGTGATGATTGTGAAAAACCATGAGGTTGCGTCGGTCGCAGTTGAGGAGGATCCAAGTAAGGTTACAATTACAGATGCAAAGACGATATTGGCGCAGTCATAGATGGTACAAGTAGGAATTCAAGTGTACGATAGCCTCAGTAATCCTTGGGGACAACCTCCATCTTTTGAGTCCTGCACCGGCATGGTAGAGGTGCGAGTTTCCCAGTAATATGATCCAGCACAAGCTGGCAAGCGTCAGCTTTGATTTTGGCTTTGCCCTTCTCTTCGAGTTGCACTTCTCTGAAGCAGACGTGCTATCACATGCTCTCCATGTAAGATACTGCGTGTTCATGTCCTGCAGCTATAACATAGTAGTTTCAATGTGTGACAAGTACATACGCACCAGAGAGCAGCAATTCCGTACCCAGCAACGTCTCATGCCGACCCTTGAGCACCATCCCAGCTAGTTGTAGAAATGGTGTCGGGGTATCCAGGCCCTAGAATAGAGTAAATCACAGCTCGACAAACAGAGAAAGTACTGACAACCAAATGGTAGCTGTCACAGCTCGGGATGAGAACTGGTTCAATGTTTCCCAGTTCGAGGGTAACGTAGAATATCTCTTCGTCTTCCTCATAGTCATCGTCTGGTCCGAATTGGGTGACTTGGAGGTAGCCTGGGCAAAGCGACATCATGGTAAGAGAGAGAGTGCATGCCAAACAAGGCACTCTTCCTGATCACAACAACCATCACAGATGAAGCCTCTCAAATGGACCGCACTCGCTACCATGCACTCGATCCAGTCTGAATTCACGCCTGTTCGCACGCCTGCTCTCTGGCTGTCTGGTCAGCGCAGCATCTCCAAAGACGCATTGGAGGATATCTTTCTTTGTGTTCTCCTTAGGATGGCAGACTCCTTTGCACCTCTCTATACCATGCCAAAACTTGAAGGCCCTCGAGAAGCTCTCTCTCAACATATGCACGACCACTCCTGAAGCCTTCCATTGATCAATGACAGCGGGTCTTCCAAAGCACCGCCTTGCCCTCCTCACTTGCACCAGTCCTTGTTGGGGAAGATAATCCACCATTTGAAGGCATGTTTGAGTTTCCCGGTACAGGGACAAGGGAAGAGGAAAAGGGATCACAGACAACTCCTTTCAAAGTGCATCAACCGTCTTTGTGCTTGTTGTCTCATCTAACAGGTATTTCCCAGGTCATACTACATTCTTCCAGCCGAGTTCTCCAGTGTGGTGCAGACTCTCTTTCTGCAGACAAACTCGGTTGCTTCAACCCCACGATGTTCAGTACCTACACAAGGAAAATGTACCTCTCAGTGGAGACATTGTGTGGACATGAACCACCTGTGCACTATGTATAGAGGACCCAACCTTCCCTGGAATGATCCTCGTTATCGTTTTAGCTAGCAATATGGAAGGCATGAATGGGTATCTGGAGCAAGTCTAGTGTGCTTTTTTTGTGCTCTTTTGATGTACCAGTCTAATGCCATTTGCAGGATAAACGCACTTGAACACCTTAACAGTGTTCCTTCTGTCGGGATGCATGATGTTCTTAGAGAGAGCCATCTGGGCTTTGGCAAGGAGAGCGAAACCCAGGACAAACTGGATGAACCGTAAGTCGCTGTCTTTCTTTGATGACTAGTGATGACTGCCAACTGAGAACTCACAACGCTCAAGCACACATGTGGTTCATGTATAAACTGCAAGAATTGGACACGGACACGTCCTCGTCCTCGTCCTCATTGGATGATGAGTCATAGGACTGATGAACAAAAGTGTCATCAGAGGAGGAGGAAACAGTGAATGAGTCTGCTCATGGGGCAGTACTTTGACATTGTGCATAATCAGAGGTAGTTTTTCCAGAGCAGGGTGGTGGTTGATGATACATGGCAGAGGGTCAGGAGCTTGGGTAGGATTTGGGGTGAGCGGACTTATGGAGAGGGTCGGAGGTGATGGGGAGGATGATCGGATAGAGATGGATATGTGATCCAGTGTGTAGACCTACTTGTGTACTTTGCTTTGTTGTGTGTATTGTTAATGTGTTGATATTCACTACAGTAATATGTATCCTGTCTTGAGCAGCACTGCGTTTCATTTATCATACAATGGACACCGCTTCGTGATATATACGATTGACGAACTAGCCATTTTCATACAGAATGACAAGGTTTTACTTTGTTTGAGGTAACGAAGAACAGAGGTAGGTTACAACTCTATCGATCTCTCTTGAAACCTCCGGACCTCTCAAGTATGAGGACATATGAGCCATCACTTTGCTCATCTTCTTCCACTCATCCAAAGAAACCCCTTCGGCACCATGGAGAACGTTGAACCTGAAATATGTATTGTCACTCCCATACTCCTTGGCCAGTTCATCTGCTACGCTTTCACAGTCGGTCGTGAGATGCTGCAAGACCCTGATGAGCTCCAACGGCAGGACCTTCTCTATTCCCTTTGGCTGCTGGAACCCACTAGAACCAGGATGGCCTGTTCCGATGCTGACGAGCATGCCAATGTGCCGATTAGGTCCAAGGCTTCATCCCTGACCTCCTTTGTGGGGTTGTTGAATCCCAGGCCTGCATCGACGTAATCGGGACTGAAACCTCCAGGACCGGCAATCTTGATGGCCTTGAAGAAGGTTGGTGCTGCTGCGGTAGCACACGCAGCTTCCCATATCTTGCAGTCCGGACCTTGGTTAGGAAGTCCTTGGCATGTGCGGAAACATTGGGGAGAATGCAGATTGATTCTGGTCATGGAACATACAAAGCTGTCGAAGCGAATGAGGGAGACATTTTGAGAGAGGAAATAGAGCATACACATTTCCTTTTGAGTTTTGTCCGGCGTCAGGATCCAACAGCTTCTGATCATTGCTGTACCTAGCCTGGCGGACAACATTCTGTATCTCCTTCTTCAGTGTAGTTGACTTGAATTTGCCATCCCTGTAGAAAGGTTTCCTGTTCTCAGCACTGAACACTGTGCTAGAGATTTTGTTGTAGCTTTGAAGGGCTTCTTCGGTGGACATTTTTAGCCTCCCTAGCATGATAGCGATCAGTCTAAAGAACGGCGCTTAATATTACTTGATATCTGAGAAGGCTAAAATAAGCTTGTACCTGTGATCGTTCACCTTCACAGCCAAGCAATACATTGACTTCAGGGAATACACATCCACTGGGCTTGAGAGACACAAGAAGGGCTTTCCAGGGTACATTTATCCATGAACGGCACGTCTGCAAGAGCGGACTGCTCGTAAAGATGTATCGCTTTCACAAATGCCATACTCTTCATCCTTTTCACAAAATGGTTTTCATCGCACTAATAACAAGATGTTCATTTTATGCTTTTATGCATGACTATTGACCAGACCTGAGTGGACGGAAAACCTCTCTATGTTGCATTCATTGATCTCATTTCCGAGTCCTATGAATATAGGATTACTCGGTCATTATGTATACAGGAACCCCCATGGGAAACTTCACAACATCCATCACTCAACTTGCCAAGCTTGCAATACTGAGCTTGCTGTGAGAAATTTGGCATCATCCATCACTGCTTTGCCCCCATTGGTGTTCCAGCATCCAGTTATCTAGGTTTTCCATCACCGTTCCCTTTGTCTTCACCCTGTCCCTTCCTCATGTCTTTTTCTCTTACATTCACCTTCCCTTTCTTTCCCTCTTTTGCATACTCACTCGCTTCATATATTTTGTTTACTGGTTTGTTATTCATGGTCATTTATACAACATTTATATGCTGATGTATCTTTGGCATGTTAATCCTGTTACTACATCTCTTTTTCTCTCCACCTTCCAATCTTCTCCTTCAGTTTCCGCCTTCCCCAACATCCATATCATCGTCTGTCACATATGAGATCTTGTGTTTGATACCTCTTATACTCCGTCCGGAATTCCATGTTTTCATTGCACCCTTTGACATCTCTGCCCTGTTCAAAGTTCAGTGAGCACCAACCATGTAGTGCTCATCCTAGCAAAGTGTTTTGTGGCTTCGAATCCTAGTCTGGCATTAGCGCCAATGATGACAAGTGTCTTCCTGCTCAGATTGGCAGTGACGCTCACGGGGCATCAGTCTGGTTTGATCAGCGATCGTGAGTTCTAAGAGCCATTGTGGGGGGATAATAGCCACCGGTGGTTCACAGCTTTATATGTGGTCAAGTAGGGTAACATGGCACATTCTTTTCTGAGCCTTAAAGTTGATGGTAGGAAGACTGAGGAGGGGTACCAGTATGAGGAACAGGCAAGGATTGATAGTAGTGGGAGGACTAGGATGTTGCATCAACGTTGTCACTGCCATACAGAAATGACATACAAGCAGAGAGCATTTGGTCCTTGATGTTGTCAATGACTTGAAGACATCATGTTCATCGCCATTAATGTTGAAGCGGAGTTTGTTCTGCTTCTACTGCTACCACCACCACCACCACCAATAACTGCTCTGAATCTCTTCTCGCCTCAATGGGCTTACATTGGTGAACAGGACATTCATGTATGCCTGGGTCTGCTGTATTAATGATTGATTGAGGTGTGTTTCTTTACCTTAATCATCAGCCACAGTGATGACCATATCCTTTGGCATACCCTGCAATAATGTTCAGCATGTTTCCAGACCTTGATGAAAGAGGAGCAGTAGAGTTGGTTGTGTTGCCCATCATCCTGGTACACTCACCTCATGGCTTTGCTAATCCTACAGTAATGATCCCTGCTAGACAAGAATGGTAATTGCTTGGTGTGTATCATGCCTCTTGCCAACATTCTGCATGGTTCATTGTCAGCTAGCACTATGGATCAGCATTCAAAGTTCCATTGTTCGATAAATGGATGGTCATCGTGAGCGGCTCCGAGAAGATCAATGATATTTGAAAAGCTGCATCTGAGCAGTTGTCTTTGAAAGATGCATGTGGAGAAGTACATGAACTCTCCTTGTTTGGGACTATAGCATGATTCTCATGCCTGTGATCATAGATTTTGCAGATAGACTGCACAGTTGGCCACCATTTCAATGAAGACTCTTACCATACAGACGTCATTTGAAGCTCTTTGACATGCAATATTGGCACATGCTTTGCGGATGTTCAGGATGAAATTCACATGGCCTTCAAAGACAATATACCAATGACTGAAGGTACAATATCCCGTGTCTTCGATCAGGCGATCTCCTAATAAAAGTTCTTGTAGACTGGATCGAAGTCTCTGCCTATAAAACAATCTTACAAATTGTATGTAGGGCGAGCAACTGGATGTTTGTTGGGCTGCCTCTTTATGACTAGGCCTCTTCATCTCAAAGACCCGTTGATCTAACATAGTACTCAAGGTCACAGTTGCGATTACATTGATCTCAACATCAATTACACTGTCAATGTTATGGCCTGCACTCATTTCATCCACCTTTTCCCTTCAATATTAAAGCCATATGTTCCTCCAATGCCTGATGTTGTCTAGGCTGACCCGCTTTGTGTGATCAGAATAGTGGGATCTATCTTCATGCCTCGCAGGCATGCAGTGGCCAAGATGGAAAAATTCCTTGGTCAAACCATATGAGAATGATTGCACCAAGACGATGTACATGGCAAAGATTGGCCAGGAAAGCTGGTGAGGGGTGAGGGATAATGCTACTCTCACTGACAAGTTGTTTGTCTCATGCAGCAGTAGAATGACCCCCTCTTGTGGCTTATTAACATGACCAAAGGTTGCAATGAGAGACATACAGTGCAAGACAAGTTGATGGTTTGAATCCTTGGCTTGAACTTCGGAGCCATTCATATGATATCTATAGTATGTTAATTGAATCACAATATTGCGCAGTTAGTAACAATACACTTTCAGTCATTTGCTACCACATTGTTTGCATTGGCTGCACATTCAGAATATGTCCAGATCCTTTGTGATGAGGTGGAAATCATGATTGCAGGAGAACACAGGACTAAAGCTGTGATGGGAAAGATGAATACACTCAACAGTTTCATGAAGGAAGCTCAGAGGTTGTATGGTGGAATTGGTGTCTGTAAGTCACTGTCACCCTCACACGAATGTATTCAAGTTCTTACCATTGAATACAGTCACTATGCATCAGTTTGATTAAGAAAGACTTCTTGTTCTTGAATGGAACAGTTGTTCCTGCAGTGATAATCAGATCACTGTTGCTGCTTATTCCATGCATATGGACAAGGTAGACATTGTTGGGCAGGTTCAGTCTACGCCCAGTATACCATTTTTCTTGATCATTGTTTTTTAATATCTATCTTTAGCTCGTTACTCCTAATTCAGGCCCTTAACCATGGCCAAGCTTCTTTGCTGCACCTCAGTTGTTCACTACCATTATCGTGTGACTGACTGAGGTGTGTATATCCTTACTATTATCATATTATATTTTCTTACTTACTATGGTACATAAATATCACTATCCTAACAGGTTCTGGGCTCCTGTTGCTCTTCCCTGCCAAAGTGAATTCACACGATATTTCTCCAAATGACTCAATAAATTACATAGACTGTGCACAACTACCTCCTAAACATGATGATGACCCAGCAGATTCTCGCTATCAAATTAGATGAGCCGAGAAGTTCAACGGTGAAAACTGGTCCACATTTGAACTAGCTATGCTAACTGAAGGAAATACTTGTGGGCTCATAAACTACTGGGAGAACAGGATTACGATCCCTGGACAAACACTCGCTCCCTTACCCACTGTCATGCCTGCAGTGTGTCTAAGCATGTAATTTTGTGAAAATCAATAAATTACCTTTAGGCATGGTATAAGCGTAGTGAGCTCACTGACAGTGCAAGCAGCATGAGAAGGAGCAAGGTCACTGAGTCAGAATACCCTTCTATCAGAAAAAGAAGCCATGGAATTAAAACATAGGACTTTGTCGCTGCACTGTACCTCATGGGCATGCATGGCAAGAAGGCTGACTTAGCAAGCTCACTTGCAATGACATCTGTTGGCATTTGGGGATTCAGACTTGGTAGGATGTGCTTGTACTTGGACCAAAGCTAATTTAGATAACTACATGTCGATAATCAATGACGCATAGGCCCTGGAGATCCGGAGAAGCGATACCACGTGAGAGATAATCAAGAGAACCACTGGGCATGGTCTGGAAACAGATATTGACCAACGAGATTAGCGAGCAGACCAGAATTCCAATGCATCCCCTGGTTACCATGTCTAGACTATGACGCTGTCACCTTTGGAGCAGAACAGAGAACAAAGAATGATGTGTGATCAATGATCACGCATTATACAGCTATTGAGTGCTAGCCCATGGGCAGCCACTGCTGTCGGGCGAGCGATGTCAGTGCCACCCAGTCCTTTGAGACTACCAAACAGAGAGAAAGCAGCATGCTGCCAAGAGAGCCGTGACGTTTCGGACGAGGGATTATTGGCCAACGCAAAAGTATTTTACTAATAACCAGTTTATAACAATCACTCTCTTGTAGTATAAGTAGGGCAGATTTTCATGTATTAGAACAAGCTACCTACCCCCCACATACAGTAATAAAGTTTCAGTCTGAATCTGGACTTGTTGCGACGCATAAGAGTTAGTAACTTTGAGTCTCGGCTATACCAAAGAGTTAGCGAGCTCACTAGAAAAATTGAAAACAGAGACACATTTTGGATACAAAACTTCGGTTTTACTTGAGAAATGAACGAGACCTGCGTCAGTGAAGCTGCGCTCAGCTCTAGAGAAAAACTGAGAAAACATCTGAGAAAAACTCTGTTCCATATTTCTGGTTCAGTAGTATAAGAGAGAATTGGGTTGTGAAAGCCTCTGTGTAGGCTTTGAAGGAGATTTACAAGGGAATCAGCCAGATTGAGCTGTTCTAGCAGTTGCATGAAGTGTGACAGGTGTGCGCAGTTGGACCTCGTGGCACCATTGTTAGAGCAAGCGCACTGTGTGTGAGGACTCATGGGGACATTTAACAAGAGAGTTGCGTACTGTGTTTTGAGAGCGCCGAGGGCCTCTAGCGTGACAAGTTTGGGATTCAGGCTTAGCGAACTAAGAGAGAAGGCGAAGGCATGCGCAGTAGAACCTAGCGGCGCTTCGTACTTAGCGAGCTCACTGAATGAATTCAGTCATTTTGCGGATCTGCACGTCCATGTGTATTTTCTATTGAAATATCATTTGCCTTGAGGGTTGCATGGTTCACCGTGCTCTCTTGTAAAAGCTTCGAGGAGATAGCGAAATTGAGATTTGCTTGACAATTGTACGCGGTCACGTTGCATTAGTTAGCGAGCTCGCTAAGATATATTGAGATACTGTCAGGGCGCAAGTAGAATTAAATTCCTTGCTCCCTTCCGCACTTATAGAGATTGTGTGTGTGTATTAGCGGGATTGAGTAGTGGTTTAGAGTGTTGTTCATGCTAGGCCACACTTGGTTTCACGAGTGCCCGTAACCAGCATCGTCAACTGTTTAGCAAGAGAATTGCATACTGTGTTTTGAGAGCACCAAGGGCCTCTAGCATGATGAGTTTGGGACTCAGGCTTAGCAAACTAAGAAAGAGGGTGAAGGCATGCACAGTAGAACCTAGTGGCACTTCGTACTTAGTGAGCTCACTGAACGAATTCAGGTCATTTTGTGGATCTGTGTATCCGTGTGTATTTTCTATTGAAATATCATCTACCTTGAGGGTTGCATGGTTCGCCATGCTCTCTTGTAAAAGCTTCAATGAGACAGCAAAATTGAGATTTGCTTGACAATTGTACATGGACGCATTGCATTATTTAGCGAGCTCGCTAAGATAATTTGAGATACTGTCAGGGCGCAAGTAGAATTAAATTCCTTGCTCCCTTCTGCACTTATAGAGATTGTGTGGTGTGTGTGTTAGTGGGATTGAGTAGTGGTTTAGAGTGTTGTTCACGCTAGGCTGCTCTTAGTTTCACGAGTGCCCATTACCAGTCTCGTCACCGGCCCTTTTGTGAATCTATTGTAATCAGTGGCCTCTGGTCTTGAAGTCATATATGTCCTACTGGGAGCAGATGATATCGAAATTGTTGGACCTCTTGCTAAATGTCTTCAACATTTTCCACAATGTGCATTTTTAGTACTGTACCATTATACTATTCATAAATGACTGCCTTTCTTTTGTACCCCATGAAGAGTCTCTACTCCACACAACACACTCAACAGTGTGATCACAATGGTATGAGCCTTTGTGGCCACAGCACATGGTTCACCATGTCAGGGCTGTGGGCCCAGCCGTTCCTTATCCAGTAGTGGTGGAAGCTGGGTCCCCGGTTCTTTCCATTTTTTGGATTCACTTCCAAAAGATAACCAAGGCCAGCCAGCGGCCACTACCTTGACCTCACTTAACATAATTCAGACTTACTTGACGAAATCAAAATTGGGCATTCTAGTTAACATACATGAATCTAATACAGCACTAGTTAGTTGCAGGGAAAAAGTTCGCTCAGTGGCAGCACAGCTGCCACCAGCTCACATTTTCCCTCGCAACCTCAGGCAGTTAAAAAGACCACACGACAACATAAGTAGTAGTCCTAAATAGGTGTCGCAAAGATGGTACAAATTTGGCATCTTTGCCTGAGTGAAAACCTGCCATAATCTGTAGACTTGCATATTTGGTCTTATGCCCTCCACCTTAAGCCTAGCTTTGTCAACGCTGAATTCTACACCCGGTCATTAGCCAAACATAGTGAGATACCAACCAGCGCATGTACCTCAGGGGAAGTACAACCTGTTGATAAGAGGTCACTGGGCCAAAATACTAAGATATATTAAGTACACATGCGCCGTCAATGACAGAGATCCTTCCCTTGTCAGCATCAAGCCTTGACAAGGAAATTTGATACTTAATACCAGAAATGGCTACTCACAATAGGGCAATACTTGCTGAATGGCACCAGCACAAACATTGTCCCCGGGAATGCCATAAGGCATGTCAGTGACAGTGTTCCAACTGATCCAAGTCTAATGTCGCAGATCTCAGCTATGAAAGCAGTGAGCAGCATGTGAGGTACATACATTGCACCTGCCTGTGTGTCCTCTCCCTTCACCCAAGTTCCACGGAACAGCACCACTTTCAAAACATTGTGCCCTTGCTAGCGACATCACAATGTTGCGACATTCGTATTCTGAGAACAACTTTCACCCTCCTTGAATTTTTGAAGTGAGAAACTGGATCTTGACACTTAATGTTGTACTCACTGATTAGCGAAGAGGCAGTCATTAACGTGGCAAGGACATACCATGTGTTGGCGAACCTGCACTTCCCAAAGATGCTCTACCACCTCAATAAAACTGTACTCTTTCTTGCCAGACACATAACTCACAGTGAATATCAAAGGTACCTTGCATTGGATGAGGAATTTAATGGTGTCAGGCTATATACCAGCATTAGAATGTCCAGAGTCAAAGACAAAGGAGAGGCCAGGGTTTTTGAAAGTGGATCTAGCACCTCAAGGGCTTACAAATTGCACCAAACACATGCTGAACATTTTCTTGGTACTCACTCTCCGATGTCATACCTTCCACAATGCTCAAAAGAGCACTCCAGCTTGAAGCTGTGTTGAAGAGAGTAGCGTGGACATTCTGTCTGTAGATTAGCGCACACTCGCTGATTGATTATCTAGCACTGTCTCACTGGCTTGTTCCTAGTGGATGTGGCCAATAGTGTCCTAATGATTGTCGCAGTAATAGAAGACCATCTTGCACTGGGTCAGGAAAGAAGAAAGAAGAAATAGAGTGAGGAGGAGGTCAGTCGTACTGAAAAGAGGTTTTGATGAGTCAGGAATGCCATGCGAACGATTATCTGCAAACCAATAGGGAGATGTCGGAAAGACAGTGATTTTCAGCCACCCAGCATGCCAGCCGTAGTATGCCGAATGCTCGCCAATCACCGCAAATTAGCTAAGCCAACCCGGAGTATAGCCCCTGTCCAGACAGTTTGGCACTACTCACGACCAGTTACGGCTCCCTATAACCCTCTGTCGTTTCCTCATTCTTCGGAAAGAATCGGGGATTGGGACCTTGTGCCGGTAACAACACCAACACCAACACCAGCACCTTGACCGATCTCGAACATGCCTCTCAAACGATATCAGAATGCTGCGGCGAAATTCGTTGTCTGTGGGACCATCTCCGTGAAACCACCGCAGGCCCTCGACCCGAAGATACCGTTGGAAGACAAACACACTTTGCTTGAACGAGGGCCACAGATTGAGACAATGTTATCCTCGCCTGTTTGGCAATCTCGCCATGCTCATCTCCCTGCTTCTCCGTATACGCCCATTGGAAACATCTTTCTTTGCATGAGGCCTCCTTCGCGCCGTGCCAAAACTTGAAGGCCCTCTCTCAACATATGCACGACCACCCTTCCATTGATCAACAGCGGCATGCTCTCCTTCGTCCTTGTTGGGAAAGATAATCCTCCATTTGAAGGCGTGTTCGGTACGGGCACTCAAGAAAGAGGAAAAGGGAAGGGATCACAGACGAGCCCTTTCAAAGTATATTCGAACCAGTGCGTCGACTGTCCTTCTACTTGTCGCCTCATCTAACAGATGTTTCCCAGAAGTCTTGACATACGCACTCCAGGACACCTCGGAAACACGAGCCTCAATCACTCTAATATGGTGCTGGATTACTTGCAGCTGATGCTTGGCGCCGAGATTTAAAATGAACCCTTCTTAAAGCCTTCGTCGTCGTCCTTGCCTTCCTTCCTCACAACAACTCAGTGACATTGTACGATCTTCAAACCCTAGAAAGGCGAAAAGGGAGCACCATTGAATACCACCACTTACCTTGGGAGTATATGCTATATGGGAGGACTTCGCGCCGCCTCTCTGGGAATAATTGAGACGACTAATCATGCTTTAACTTGAAGGTCAACGGCAACGACGGTCCCACGGCCCTTGCTTTCGCTGTGATCTTTCATATTGACATTGTCGATACTGAGGGGGTCGTAGTCGCTGCCAGGACACGGTGAATCAGCAGGTCTACGTTTGGATCGTACCCAGGGAAGGTAGACGGTAATGGCTCGCTGTCCTCATCGGACCTGTACCCCCGAATGCTGTGATACAGCCTGGCTCCACCCTCCAGGCGCCACACCGAGGTCGGAGAAACTGACCTGGCTGTCGACTTCGAGGAGGTTGAATGCGTTACGGGGCTTGTATGACGATACCCGTTGCTTGACATCGTGGTCATGACACTGGCGGGCTATCCATTGTGTAGATGATGCTTTGGAGAGGACGGCGAGAGCCGGCCGAAAGGACATGCGAGACGGCCAGGAAGAGGGCCTTTTGTTTGGCGGTACAAATAACGCACTCTTGAAGTACCAAGTTGACCAATTTACTTCATTTACTAAGCGAAACCTGTGCGATCTTCTCTTGTTCGTCTTCCCTATTTTCCTCGCGCGATATCGCCCTTCTTCTACGTTGGCCTTGTATATCTTATTACTGGCAGCAACTCTCCTGCGTCTCATCTGGCGCGATGCATAGACGTGCGCCGAAACGAGTCTATGTCGGACGAATATCGTTAGCGGAACTCGCCTTCGCCATAGATATCGTCAAGCCGCAAGAGGGAGCACAGAAGGGAAGGGCATGGTAACCTGATGTCTACTTCTCGTTTCCTTGCTACCGTATCGTCCGCCCTCAATTCGCCCACTCTCCACTATTCCAAATGGATACCGTCTCGGATGATCGCAAGTTTGAACGCAGTATAGGACTTGGACGCGCGCCTTGGCCTCGCTTCGAATCATCATCCCTCCGCAGAATTGACGCGTCCTTTTTCTAATGGCGTTGCACTCGTGATGTACACAGTCGTCAGCCAAAAAGTGTATAGCTGTGAATGACAGTTAGTTTGCACTCTATCTATACTCGAACGATTATGTACGGGTCCTTCCAACAACTCCGCGTCAAGAAAAAGCAATTCCGACAAGTATCGAGGCGGAAGGCACCTACTGGTCATTGACCTCCACGACGTATGTCCCTTCTATTCCTTTAGCCTTGGACACCTCGTACTCCTCAATGTACCCCGATATCTGGGCGCTACATGGTTCGGTACACCGATCTACGTCTATTAAAGTTGAGCGCTATGGGAGGGGGGTTCTGTCACCTGTGCTCACGATGATATTCTCCTCGGTCAGAGATGCGACATCAAAGAGGAAATACTATCCCTATCGCCCGTCAACGATCTACTCTGGGATGCAAACCTGATGCTCAATTCTGCCATTTCCGCGCGTTCCGGGGACGTTTCTTTAGCGGTCAAAGGAGGGAAGCGGCGGCCGAGTTGACAATTCCTGTGGACGTGGTGGCGATAGATAGGTCTCGAAAACGGAGTGCAGCATACCTATTTTATAGTGAAAAATGCAGGGAAATACCCCCGGGTCTTCTATGTAAGTCGTGATGTCAGAAGTTCGATTACGCGTTTATATTAATGATTGTTGTATAAAATCCGTACGAGTACCAATGATAACCGTCAACGCCGTGCCATTCATGTTGGCTGTATAGAATTTGCATAAGACTGTCTGCTTGACTTGAGGGCGAAAGTGTCTGACCTTTGCGCCCAACACGTCTGCCGCTGAGCCAGTGTTCAAAAAACAATCGTTGAGCCCAATAGCCTTCTCCTGGTCATCGCTTCTTTGGGAGAACTCCGGCCGCAGAGAAGAATCTGCGTTTGTGTTGGTCTCTGTATCCCGAAGCTCGATATTCAACCCGCCAATTGACAGATCGAAAGAGTCGAACGAGTGAAAAGTCGTATCTTCCCTTCCTCCACGAATCCGTCTTGTCATACGGCTGTTGCAAACAGCAAGGACCGTGTTCGCATACATCTTTATCAAGCAGTTCGCAGGGACAATGGGGTAGTCGTTATTGTAGGAGAGAAAGAGTGCCATGTGGACGGCAGCAATCGCAGCTGCGCAGATGGTAAATGAACTAATGCGATCCAATTTCCTAGTATACGGCCAACCTGTTATTGTCCCGGTTTCAATGGTCAGTCGTATTAGTCTGGAAAGAAGTATCCGAGTAGATTTGAGACCGGTTTGAGCTCGACTTAACTACAAGCAGCAACGATCAGTCAAGACCTAAGTGCTATGCCCCGACTTCACTTACGACGTAGGTCATGCACAAAGCAATGGCAGTATCGCACAAAACGCTTCCACCCAACCATATCTGCAAGTCGTAAATGATTGAATGTGGGACACGACGAAGACCTGCTCACTATTGCCGTCACCCTGACCTTCGAATCTTTCTCAGGATTTGAGTAGTGGCCATCGTTCCGTATTTGGATGCCACAATAAATCGCAGCTGTAAATTGAGTAAAAGCGATCTTTGATGAAGATCGTGTTTTTAGGGAGCAGTATAAGACGTTTTTTAAAAACCTTACCACCGACAGGATAATACATAACCATCGGGCCTTCTTGCTGAATTTATACATACGCCATGCGTAAAATAATTGGGCGATGCAGCCAACTACCGCTATTTCAGTAACTCAGAGCATACATGTACGTGCATAAGTACGCACCAAATCCAGTGAGAATAGGAAGGGTGACCCATGTGAGATGGACATTATCAAGTCCAGAAAGGTTCCCAAAGTCGTAACAGAACGTGTCGAAAGTGTCATAGATGTCGATAACAGTCTGAACAGTCTCGGTCAGCCAGAGAAGATATACGACCGTCTTGTACGGCAGATTATCCTTTGGAAAGGAGATGTAGTATATGTCTTTGAATGAGGTGAGTAAGGGACAGTCAAGAACGTGCGGACAAGGATGGGACCACTGACAGACTTGATCGCACAGAATGCCATATAAGATCAGACCCAGGAAGCGGCTGATCAACTGCATGGAAACTAAGTGACCGCCGCTTTCTAGTATATAAGATTGCAGCTGTACCAGGGGACCCGTCCTAAAGTATTAAAATCAGTACAGAGATCAGTCTGAGAACGAGAGTGTTACCGACACTTTATATAAATCTGAGGGTGCTACACCAGCCTCTTCCGCCAGAGTACCATTAAATGAGAGCATCGAGGCGTGCAGATTTGTCACGAAATTTCCCGCCGCTATACGTTTAAGTAGCTCCAGGTCTACGCTCAAAGTGCGGCCGACTGTCATGTTGTATAGGAGCATGCGGCCCTGTCACAAATGAGCAGTGCGCGCCTAGAAAAACTAAGCGTGAATTCCAATTCAATCGTCTACGTCGACCCTTGATCAATTCAGTCGGAATTCAACGTCACGTACATCATTGCATGCTCCGGAATCTATTGAGATACGCCTTACGTTGCTTCCATACAGGAAGGCACAGTATATATGTAAGTATCTCGGTTATTATGCCGTCCTGAGAGAGCCGTGGGAAAAAATCTATTCGAGGTATCAATTGATCGCGGGACTTGCCGAGTTGACTACCTGAGCAAACCGTGGGAACAAATCTATTCGTTCGCATCTCTCATTGGCTGACTGTACTCCGGTCCCCTTCTCTTCCTTTCTGTCGGCCCTGGAAATATCTCGATTCATTCCCGTCATTATCTGTTTGATCGTTTGCCGACTGATTCTGATTCCTCTCAAAATTTCTTATTTTCTCAGCCGAGTTTTCTAGGGGTGATCCATACCACCATTTACTTGTACAGGCTCGTTGGTGCAAGGTCAATGAAGGCCAGGGTATGCATGCTCATCTTAATGCGATGGGTGAGCGTCTTGTCCATTATCCGCGTTATCAGCCAGCCTCACCGAAGCTACTCTCAAGACCCCCACGATGTGACAGTCTAGCGTCGCTTTTGTTACTTTTCCACCACTCGTCATCAACATTGTCTTATTTTTCACTTCCGTTACCCCCAATAGCTACGGAGAGGTATGTCTTGTTTATATTATTGCTGAAATTATTTCTTATGCATCCTGCCACCCCAAAATCCTAGAATATCATCAATGACACCCCCACCTGCTGCGTAAGCCGTCGAATGAGGCTTCATGTCTTGCAGGTGACGTTGCACTCCCTCACGGTCAATTCATGACGTATCGTATTTACTGCAACGACCCTCATCACCCTCGCCCACCAGTATGTCCACGAAGACCTCCCCCATGCAGGATCCTTCCAACCACTCACTCGCCGATCGGTGATAATCGCCGTGCCCCACGATAATGTTACGCTCGAATGACGCCAAATGCGCAACAAAACCGAGTATCGGGCAGCATCTGGGCACGTGGAGCCGTGCACAACGCTAGCAGCCCACCTGGGAGCTCAGCAACGATGATGGCAGGATGGCGGCGTGCGTATGCCGTAGGGGGGAGGTCAGGCTCGTTTACGCATGTATAGTATGTGGGAAGGTGGTAAATGGCTGTGGAGGGCTCTATAGGTGCGGGAACAGGAGGGTAGGATGATCGTCGGGCTCCCACCAACTAACAGTGGCAGAAACGATGTCACACTTTGGGGGTTGACTCACCATGCAATGACTCCATACCCAAAGTCCCTCGTGTCATAAGCCCTCCAACGAGGCTGTATGATTCTCAGGCGATGATCAACCCCTTGACGACTTACACGCCAAGCCCAACATCGCTGAGAATGGGCCCTCATCACTGTCTGCCTCGATGCTAGTACCCACACCAACGCTACTTCCGTCCTCGCATCCACGGAGATCGAATTCAATCGCCATGAACGACAACGGTGGCGGTACGCAATCGAGGGACTCTACATATGAGAAGAGGTATGCTTTGTACAGGTTTCTTTCTGCTAAGGGTGTCTGCTGATTCTTTTTCAGAACGGAGAGTAATCGATATTCTGTTTATCTGAATTTGATAACCTTCCATCCTCCCTCTGTGGCTTATGATGCAAGTACGGTTCCATCTGTTACTCTCCCCAATCCGTACCCCAATGATCGCTACCAGAATGTACGATTCAAAGTCTTGCCGCCTATCTCATCTACCTCCGACGAGAGACTGAGACGTTTTCGCCTAGACTTTCGTCTCCATATTGGGGTCGACTTCTTTGCCGATAATGTCTACACCGCCTCCAGATGAGACATCCAATTTTGCTCTGACGCTCGCTTAAAAGTATTTCTCATCTCGGATGGGCCACCGTTCAACGCTGAAGTATGCCCCATCTTGATCTTTTCCTAATTTTGACCCTGACACGCTCCATCAGCTCACCACCCTTCAAAATGTTTGCGACACGATATGAACATGACACTTCAGGGGAGGCGAGATCTTGACGATACCACGGGACTTATTCACTACTAGTGTTGCTAATACTGAGCGTTGAGGATGAGTAACACGGCCGTTGTCTCGGTGTATATCACCATCTTTAGCCTACCAAATGTATCTTATCGGAAACAGCAATAATTGACCGTATATTATATATTCCATAACCTGCACTCATGTAAGACCTGTACCTGTACCCATACCCCTCGGGTGGGGGTGGCACACGGGTGAGGATGGGCATATATAACTATTATAAGGCTACACTTTAGCGGGCAGATCTGCTGTGACACGTTTATGATTATAGCTATTTTTAAAAATAATGGGTTTCCTGAAAAGAGTTAAAAAGTTTTGGTCCCCGCTAAAAGACCTCCGAGCGCGCAACCAGAGGGTTATGACGATCGATGTCATAGGTTGTCTCAAACCGAGAGCGGGCAGTATCAAAAAAAATTTCTTTTTTTCCGGAATCCCATTCTTATTCAAAATAGCAATAAATGTACAAGCAAAAAAAAAAGATAGGACTCGGACCTGCCACGCGGATGCGCTGGCCCTCAACCACTAGTATAGTGCCAAGCTTCAGTAAATCACAGAATTAAGGTACGGCGTCCCGAATACCCTGATATGGCACGTTTTCAGCTCTCAGTGCGAGGAGCTTCGCGCTGAAACTTAGCGCTGTCGCATGCTATTGCGTACCCACTTCTGTTAAATATATATGCATCGATTCATGTTCAATTCACGACTTCGCGATGTAAAAATGCACACATTGACATTGACATAGTACTTGATAATTATGAACAGGAAAACTAATACCTACACTTGTCAAGTTGTGAGTCATGAGAAGAAATCAATGGATACTTTGAAGTGAATTGAGCTCCATCCAAGCAGATGCATTGCAAGCGCGTGGTGCAAGTAATAAATTTTCTCTTCTTGACATCGATGTGGATGTTGCTGCTGCAATGCCGCTACCAAGCCGCGACGGCTTGACTTGTTGCGTTAACGCTGCATCGTGGTTTTATAGAAGGGAACATGCTGGCTCTTCGTTCAAGGCCGAAAAATCAATAGCTATAAAGCACAATTTACTATTCAAAGCCTTTCACATATGTCCAAAAGAGAGCTGGGTATCGGTGTTCAATACTAATCTTGTACTTTGCCAATGGAATCGGCATGGTCTTGTTGGGTCGGGAGGTGTATGCCGGATATCCGCTTCCAAATTCGGTCTTTTACGTGTGGCATCGAGATTGAACAATCGACTACGTACTCGTTTTCTTGCCTCTCGGAGGACAACCGATAAGGATGGTGGTCGACGCGTAAGACGGCAAAGACACTGAATCCAGAAAATGCTTGAACTTTATTGTTCGCACTGGACGCATCGCGGATGCACTCGGTGTCAGAGGAATGAAGCCGAGGGTGCTTCTACTAGTCTCTATGTTTTTCGTGTTCGCGAGTACAAGGTGTACTAAGTCAAAGGTATCGTTCTGTTCTCTAGTCTCTCATTTACAATGATTCCTGATGTTCGTCCGTTGGGCAGCATTATTTTTCCCTTCTCATCGATATTAGCCAGGATAGCAGGAGTGCCATGGGTGCAATTGTAGACAGCGGCGATCACAGTCTGCTGAAGAGACTCGCCCATGGGAATTTGAGTGAGGCACGCTGTTTTCAATGGTTGAGCTTATATTTCTCCGGGGCTAGCTTTCTGATCGCTCACTTACTGAAACCCGCTTGATCTACCGTGACCACCGTTATGAGAAAACTGCACTGGCGACGGTCGCCCCTGGCAATGTATCTGTCGATGGCGATCTTCTGCATTGAATTGTATGAATGTATTCTTGCACCTCTAACATTTTCGATGAAATCGGATTTGTCAGAGACGTTCTCTTAACATATGGCATTGTTTAACCGCTACAGGCGGTACATTGAATCGGCTACCTACTCAAGCGTAAGTTATTTCCACCGTTGACTGTATTCTTCCGTCCGGTCCGGGGGTTATTCCTGGTGCATTTTTCACGTCGTTTCTAGATCCGGGACCGTCAGAAGTGATATCAGACAGTTCGATGTCACCTGTGGACAGTTCTTCAGTAGGATAACGTCGATATGTCCGTCTCTGCTTGAGAATGAGTAGCATGATGCGATTGCTCAGGATGGAATGGAGGTTGACTTGGAAGGGACCGAGGAAGAGTGCCACGCCGGGGGCCCACATGGGGACAAGGATATTTACGAGAGTAATAAGGAGGAGGCATGCGTAGAATAACATCCCAGAGATATAAAGCTCTGTGAGAAACGGATGGGATGAACGGCGGAGGTGCTGTACGCCCTTGACGAGCGTGAGCGAAGCAATGATCGTCTCTGAAACGAGCACGGGGATGTAGAGCAGGTTTGCCACGTTCGAAGAGTGGCTCAAGCAGCCAGGATGATCGAACGGTCCTACGACTGCGAATGAGATGATAATGAGTTCTCGGCTATCACGGATGACAAGCAACCCACATTGACTCGTCTTGAGTTTTATACCAAGGCCGACTACGCCCGGTACAAAAGAGAAGATCCCAATCCCGATAAAACACCAAAACACCACTCTGTGTCTATCCCATATTGCATACGTGCGGATCATGAGGATCACCTGCGATATAAAAATCCCAAGGGCGGCGAGTGCGCCTCTAATGAAGGAAAGCTGACGGCACTGGGCAGCACTGGGCTTGTACAGGAGCCAGCTGATGGCGATCGCCGCATCGATCAAGGGCAAGTAGCGATTCAATGCGAACAGCAGTAGGAGTCGATGTACGGGTCTAGGAAGCCACACATAATTAATTTCAGTGGAGAGGAGGAGGAGGAGGTCATAGACGAGCACAGTCACGCTCGCAATGACGGAGTAGGATGAGAAAGAATTCGAGGATGTCTATATGGAACGCAATTTAAAAAGACGATCACCGAATACAGCAGATGAGGGAAAACTACTGACCGCTAATGACATCCTCAGATCGAGACAGTTGAGAACAAAATTTCGGTGGTCACCACCGATTTTCAGTTCTGCTTCAATATGTGCAATTGAGAGAGTGTGTGCATGAAAGATAGAGAGCGAATAACGTGCAGTCTCATACTGGTCCTTTTAGCGCTTGTGGCCCTGAGGCTTTACAGACGACGGTCTCGAACACGCTGGAACTCAATACCAGCATTTACCGAGCGGTGTGTTACGCCCAGATGAATAGAATTACAATGGTTCGGAAACAAATGTGTTTCGTGACCACAGCTAAAGTTTTGAGTACTAGGAACACCCGGGGCCTTTGATTGTAGTCAAGACTCAAATGATGCGAGACCAAAAATTTCGCTCACCCCGAAGTAGTCATTGCTATCTCCCGCCTTTTAATTTCCAGAGCAACGGTAACTGCTGCAAGGCACAACATACATCTATGTCGCATATCTCCATCTTATATATATATGAGTAAGCGGGAGAACTAATGTTTATGACTCACTGTTCAAAACTTCGGAACCGTTGCGAGCAGATGCAGAAATGGGCGTTGCATTGAGTAAAAAAAAGGGATAAACGGAGACCACGGTGGCGGACGAATCACGATTCTCAGTGCTAACATGCTCGCAGGTCAATCGATTTGGAGGACTCACAAGTTACATTCAAGAACGGAGCAGAACCAGAGACAAGAAATGAATGCCAAGTACTGTACGGGTAATTCTCCCCCGTGCCTGAATAACGTCCAGTAACGCGGAGGTATTCTCTCCGCGACCTGACTATGACACGACGGACCACATGCTTCGTAACCACACTTTGACTGCGTGGTAGTAGAACCCACCAATGCGCAACGAAATCGCCCAAGATTTTTTCGCCCTTGAACAGTTCTACGTAATTTTAAAGCTGTCGGGGACAAGGGTTGTGGATGAACGTTCCGTATATGATGTAGGAGTATTTTAGGGACCTTCAAAAGGACGGTCATTTGGCATAATGACACAGGTGTTGATAGGTGTGTGTACGCACTGTTGTTATCCTCTCTTGATGATTATCCAGTGTACAATCATATCTACCAAGAGTTGATAAACTTCGCTTCGTTGCTCCATTCTTCCTAGCGAGTGTGAATCTATTTGATACATCGTTAGAAATGAACTTAGACGAAACCAAATCTCATCTCTCAGGCTTGTCGCTTCCGACGACTTGAAGATCCTAACGCGCCATAGCATGAACACCATTGCTCCTGAAGTTGTTTAAGGTGGGAGGGTGGAATCTTTGACGATTGGTTGATTGAATAATAGGCAAGAAACCTATCTGCTCAAGAAAAGACCGAACTTTAGCGCTGCCTTAGCCTTGACATACCCACACCAGGACACCTTGGAAAAACGAGACTCAATCACTACAGGGTTTGAAGATCGTGCGAGGGTCACTGAGTTCGCAAGGACGAGGATAAAGACGAGAGGTCAGTTTGGATGTTGGCCCGCAACGGTCGCGCCGCCATCGTGGGAATAATTCTAGCATTCGGATGACTAATCATTATTTACTATTCTTCACCACCACCATCTCTCGAAAAAAAGTATGGATAACCCATACTTCGCCCATCTACCCCCTTCCCAGCGTGGCACCAGCTCTTCCAAGGCCAACATGGATACCTCGAAAGAGCCGCTATTCGGTTTTTTGCCCAGGAAAGTGACGTACGTTTTGGCCCTTGCAGAATCCACCATTCTATCTGACAATACGTCCAGGAACACGATGTTAATCCATTCACGAAGCAGCCACACTCGGCACATTACAAGAAAATCCTTGCCTCGCGAGAAAAGCTACCCGTGTATTCACAGATGGATGACTTTTTCAAGATGGTGAGTCAAATGCGTGTTAGATCTGAGGAGGGGTTTGAGTTCTGTTGCCCTTAGGAATAGGCGGACCCCTCTTCAAACAGCGCTCTTCCTCTTCAAATAACGATTCGGCTGATGTTTGCAATAGTTCAATGAGAATCAGATCATCGTAATGGTTGACGAGACTGGATCAGGAAAAACGACACAGTATGTGCTGCAATTTCTTTTTTATCGGACCAAAACTCACTGCTGCTGAAAGAATACCTCAGTTCGTCGCGTACTCAGATCTACCGCATAGAAACGCTTGCCACCGACATCCTCATGGGTCTGTTGAAAGACCTTGCAAAACGCCGGTCTGACCTCAAGATCATTATCATGTCGGCGACCCTCGATGCTCTCAAATTCCAAAAGTACTTTGGCCTTACCGCTGGTACACTGGCACCCCTGTTCAAAGTACTGGGCCATACACATCCTGTAGAGGTGTTCTACACCCAGGAACTCGAACCCGACTACGTCGAAGCTGCTATCCGAACTGTCTTTATGATCCATCGGGCTGAAGAGCCTGGCGACGTCTTACTCTTCCTCACCGGTGAGGAGGAAATTGAGGATGCCTGTGGAAAAATCAAACTCGAAGCAGACGATCTGGTAAACCAGGACTCAGACTCTGTCGGCCCTCTGGTTTGCATTCCTCTGTACTCTTCCCTACCCCCTCAACAACAACAGCGCATATTTGACCCTGCACCTACTCCTCGGACTCCCGACAGTCCCCCAGGCCGAAAAGTCGTCGTCTCGACCAATATTGCTGAAACGTCCTTGGCAATAGATGGAATCGTATACGTCGTTGATCCTGGCTTCTCTAAACAAAAGGTTTACAACCCCCGAATACGCGTCGAAAGTCTGCTCGTAAGCCCTATATCTAAAGTCTCTGCCCAGCAAAGGGCGGGTCGTGCGGGAAGCGTCTTCATGCGTAAAATACAAGCGCCTATTGATTGGCTCCAGGATCTAGTACGGTTTGACTATGTCGATGCTCCGGCTGATGCTGCGAAAGCCCTTGTGGATCTTTGTCACCGTGTCCTTGAAATGAAGTGTAATTGAGAAACTGTACCCTGGGGGCTGTGCAGATAACGAGGTCGACGACGAAAAGGCTGATTTCTCGACGACGGCGGGTGCGATAGTCAAATGGAAAGCAGAGGTCTACCGAACCTGACGCCAAAGGGCGAGATGACGGATTCTGGCTACTTCGTGTTTTCGACCAAGGCTGCGTTGGTTAATCTTGTTCAAGCTCAAGACTCGGAGAATACGGGAAAGATGGCGGGGAGATTGGCGAGTATGACGAAGGCTTACGATGACTGTGAGACGTGGGCAATTGTCATTGGGAGGCTGAGAAACTGGAATCGCGACTCCAAGACTTGGAAAGTCGGGCCGATGTTATATGGAGCACCGAAACCCGAAGGCGTCTTTGAACTAACGATGATGTTAGAAGCACAAGTTTGATCTGTATCATCGAGTGGGCATGGAGAGAGAGATTGATGAGCGTATTACGGCCAATTGGGATTGGAAGTACAGGGAATTCAAGGTCGGGGGTCCGGGTCGGGGGGAGCGAGTTAGATTCGGGGCATTTGCTGAAGGTCCCAAGTACTTGTAGACCGTCGAAACATTGTTGAACATACTCCATCAGCTGAAATCACAGCCGATTGTGGGTGATAGTCCGATGCACTCAAGCACTGATTACGAGGTGCGTGGCTTATAAGCGAACTCGCAGAATGATACGTTGCATTTCGGACTTTATCCTAGTACAGTGCTAGTAAGACCATTAGTCTCGTGAGGAGGTAAAATTGAGTTTGTGAGTTTTTAATGGTTATCGCACATAGACGGGTTGGTGGTTGGTGTCAGAGTTACAAGTCTTGCGTTACGATCGGAGTCTAAACGATGCTGAGTAAATATAAGTCCTGAATAAAATTTGAGTTTGATTTCCCGGCGTGGTACCCTCTTATTAATCCATCATTCGAAATGCGCCCCAAATTTCAACATAGTTGTACATAAGTCTTTTTCTCCTTTTTTCTTACTACACACTGATGGATCCTGACCTAGCTGAAAACATAGTAGCCACAGATATTCTCTTCAACACTGATCTTCTGGCTATAATCTGCCAAGATCTCTGGGACACTGTGAAGACGGATGGTTGTCCAGTGTCGCCCAACGGCGATCGCGTCCACCCCCTCGTATCTCTCACTTTGACGTGTAAGGCGCTGTCATCGCTCGCGCTCGACACGCTATGGGGAGATACCCAAACCTACGGGTTTCAGCCGATCCTATACATTTTTCCGTCTGCATCGTCCGGGAATCTACAGGTCCGTAATCGGTCTGCGAGTTCACAGTCTGATTCTTATTTTGTTTTTTTTCCCTAGGTACTGCCAGAAGATATTCCTGACCAGACATGGGTCCGTTTTCGACAGTATGCAAATCGCGTTCGAAGTATTACTTTTGATCCCACCAGTTGTGACCGTTTCTCTTCCACTATCTTTCTTCGTCTCGCCGAGTATCAGGGTCCCATCTTTCCCAAGCTACAGTGTTTGAGAAGTGATGTCTCCTTTGTAGCCTCTCCTTCCATCCTTTTCTTCCTCCCCACAAAAACACCCAACGAGATACAGTTGACGTTCAGCCGCTGGACGGACCTCACCACGTCGTCAGCGTGTATTCGGGCCATCAAATGGCAGGTCCCTGCCTTGCAAACACTCCACGTCTGTTGTCCAGAGTTCGACAATGGCCGGCATCACGCTACTCCCTTCACCGGTCTATGCTCCATTGCCAATCTCGCGGGCTTCAAAAATCTCCGCTCTTTAACTATCAAATCCCACTTGGTAGACTATGATACCATCATGCAGCTCTCCGCATTCGATAACCTCGAAGACCTTTGTGTCAAAACAACGTCGAACGTACCTAGTGGCAATCGTCAAACCCAAGATGGCTTCCCTTCCCTCAAATCTCTCCATATAAGCCCCAAGGTATCGGAGATGCCGCGTATTCTCCGGATTGTCCGTCAAGGTACACTGGGGACGCTCACCTTTATCGACACCTCCAACGAGGCATTCCACACCAACTCAGAGTTCATGATGGACTTTCACCGTGAACTAGTAGCACGCTTCCCGCTTCGCAATCTCTCCCTGACCTACTGGGCAGCGCAGCTCGATAAAGCGCTCTGGGCCTCCTCGAGAGCAGTGTTCGAACCGCTGTACGAACTGCCCAGATTGCGCTCCATCCATTTTGTGGGCGAGCTGGCAATGGACGACGAGACCATTAAGACCTCTCTCGCGCCGTCATGGCCTCATATCGAGTCGATCTCAATCCCTCAGGCCTCAGTTGTCAAGAGACACTCCTTTGTATGTGGTGCTGTCAGTTTTGGCAAAGTGCTGTCCAAGGCTTGTGTCGCTGGCCATGCCTATCGGGTTTCCCGATGACGGGTGCTGTCTGCCATAGAGGTACTTTCACATCGGTTACAAATATTGAAGTCGGTGGATACGACAGCAAAAAAGCCGGTTCTCATCGCAAGGTTCCTGGATAGGATCTTTCCGTTCTTGGTGCGCGTTGAGGGAGGGTCGGGTTGGAATGAGGTTGATTCGATCCTTCGGGATGTATGTCAGCCCATTCGATGTGACCAACATCAGAGGGAGCGGGGGCAGTGATGATACTTATAATATTCAATCAGTACGGGAAGCAGACTGACTGTACGCAAAAAGATCATATTTCATATATTTATCAGAAAGCACCTATAGTATACCGAGGCCAGCTCCAAAATGACCAATGCTCTTCATCGGGAGGACTCCATTCCCCGACACGCATCTTCAAAGGGTAACGTAGAATATCTCTTCTTCCTCGTAGTCACCGTCTGGTCCGAATTGGGTGACTTGGTGGTAGCCGGGGTAAAGTGACATCGCGGTCAGAGCGAGGCGCATGCCAAACAAGGCACTCTTCCTGATCACGACAACCATGACCGAACCAAGGTAACGATTGCCTCTCAAACGGACAAGATGCCTGAGATTCGTCGTCTACAGAACCATCTCTTGATACGGCCTCGAATGACGACGGCCCCCCACCGAAATATTGATCCATAGACGAGGCAGATGGAGCCAAGTCATGGTCTGGATTCACGCCTGTTCGCAAGCCTGCTCAGCGCAGCATCTCCGTATACGCAGCTCGAAGACGCGTTGGAGGATGTTTGGAGACGTCTTTCTTTGCATTCTCCTCAGGATGGCAGAATCCTTCGCGCCGTGTCAAAACTTGAAGGCCCTCAATCTCAACATGCATGACCACCCGTTAACATTTCTCCGCTTTCCATTGATCCACGACGGCGGGTCTGTGATGACAGTGGGTCTTCCAGCTCACGCACCTTGCCCTCCTCAATCGTGGTACTACCCACTGTCCAGTAGTCCTTGTTGGGGAAGGCAATCTGTCACTTGAAGGCGTCTTCGAGTTCTGTTCAATTTCATCCGGAGGTCCATGGGTACGTCCAATCTTCAGTGAAGTTCGTTGTCTGACTGTTTTTGGTAGCTGCGGCTCATCGTATCACCGGCATCTCTACATATGCATAAACTGGGCCTAAACGCGAGGCGTCTGGTTTCTAGTTTCTGCTATATCATTCTCGGTATACTTGAGCATATCCTCGTGTTCTATATGTGGATATACACTGCCATCGTATGTTCTTCTCGTTTACTTTTTGTTTTTTGCGCTTACTTGAATGGGTAGATGTATTGTCTTCTTCTACCTTGACTAGGGTGATGGCGTCGAGGAGGCTTTTTGCACCACTGATCGTGTCACGACTTGCAGTTTTCATAAGTACGGTGAATGCTTTCCTGGTACGGGCACTCAAGAGGACAAGGGAAGAGGGAAGGACAATGTCCCATTGAAGGACGGAATCACAGACGAGTCCTTTCAAAGTATATTTGAACCAGTGCGTTGACTATCTTTCTCCTTGTCGCCTCATCTAACAGGTATTTCCCAGGTCATACTAGAAGTCTTCCAACCGAGTTCTCCAATGTGGCGCAGACTCTCTTTCAGGAGATAAACTCAGGTGACAAACTCAGGTGCTTAAATCTCACGATGCACGAACACGCCCATCGCATTCAGTATCTACGCAAGAAAAACGTACCTCTGATACTCCTCGGCGGAGGCGGGTACACCGTCAAAAACGTTGCGCGGACATGGACGTATGAAACTGCCTGTGCGCTAGGCATAGAAGACACTATCGACCCCAACCTTCCCTGGAACGAAGAATGGTTCGGTCCCCGATATCGCCTGGAAGTCGTAGCTAGCGACATTGAAGACATGCACGTCAAAGACGGATCCTTGGAGGAAGTTCGGTATGCCATCACGTTCTTTTATGTTTCGGCATCTGATAATATCCGTAGGGTAAACGCTCTCGAGCACGTCCGAGAACTTAACAACGCACCCTCCGTCGACATGCACGACACCCCTAAAGAGAGTCTCCTCGAGCATCTCGGTTTCGGCAAAGAGAGCGATACCCAAGACAAACTGGATGAACGCCTAGCTCGTAAGTCTCCACCTTTACTGACTGCCAGCTGACACTTACAATTCAAAGAACACTCGCGCTTCGTGTACAAACTCCAAGTGATCCGATACAGCCTCATCATCGTCAGACGAAGCATCCACCGGACGAAGGTGCCATCTTCGGCGGCGGAAACAGCGCATGAGCTTGCTCGCAGGGCAATTCTTTGACGTTGCACATAACCAGCAATCGCGGCGGAAGTTTGTCCAGAGCAGGGTGGTGTTTGATGATACGTGGCAGAGGGTCAGGAGCTTCGGTTGGGATTTGGGGTGAGCGAGCTTATGGAGAGGGTCGGAGGCGATGGGGAGGATGATTGGATAGATATGGATACATGATCCAGTGTGTAGACCTACTCGTGTACTTTGCTTTGTTGTGTGTATTGTTAATGCAGTGATATTTACTATAGCGTTACGGTCTTAAGCGGCACCGTGGTATTCCAACTTTCGTCTAATGCACTAGGCTGGACTGTCGTATGAACTAGACATTTTTGTGCAGAACAACAACGTATTATTTTGTTTGAGGTAACGAAGAACAGAGGAAAGCTACTACTCTATCGACCTGCCTTGAAACCTCCGGACCTCGCAAGTACGAGGACGTATGAGCCATCACTTCGCTCATCTTCTTCCACTCATCCAACGAAACCCCTTCGGCGCCATGGAGAACGTTGAACCTGAAATACGTATCCTCACTCCCATATTCCTCGGCCAGCTCGTCCGCTACGCTTTCACAGTCGGTCGTGAGACGCTGCAAGACCCTGATGAGCTCCAACGGCAGGACCTTTTCTATTCCCTTCGGCTGCTGGAACCCACTAGGACCAGGATGGCCTGTCCCGATGCTGACGAGCACGCCAACGCGCCGATTAGGTCCAAACAGCTCCTTAGCTTCGTCTCTGACCTCCTTCGTGGGGTTGTTGAATCCCCCTGCATCGACGTAATCGGGGCCGAAGCCTCCAGGAGCGGCAATCTTGATGGCCTTGAAGAAGGTCGGTGCTGCCGCGGTAGCACACGCGGCTTCCCATATCTTGCAGTCCGGACCTTGGTTAGGAAGTCCTTGGCATGTGCGGAAACGTTGGGGAGAACGCAGATTGATTCCGGTCATGGAACATACGAAGCTGTCGAAGCGAATGAGGGAGACATTTTGAGAGAGGAAATAGAGCATACGCGTTTCCTTTCGAGATTCGTCCGGCGTCAGGATCCAACAGCTTCTGATCATTGCTGTACCTAGCCTGGCGGACAACATTCTGTATCTCCTTCTTCAGTGTAGTTGACTTGAATTTGCCATCCCTGTAGAAAGGTTTCCTGTTCTCAGCACTGAACACCGTGCTAGAGATTTTGTCGTAGCTTCGAAGGGCTTCTTCGGTGGACATTTTTAGCCTCCCTAGCATGATAGCGATCAGTCTAAAGAACGGCGCTTAATATTACTTGATATCTGAGAAGGCTAAAATAAGCTTGTACCTGTGATCGTTCACCTTCACAGCCAAGCAATACATCGACTTCGGGGAATACACATCCACTGGGCTTGAGAGACGCGAGAAGGGCTTTCCAGGGTACATTTGTCCACGAACGGCGCGTTTGCAAGAGCGGACTGCTCGTAAAAAGCGCCTCCAGTTGCCGAAGTCCACAAGGTGATGATATGCGCGTACATATGAAGAACTTGAGATCGATAGGCAGTTTCCCGTCGTGACGTAGATTGGACGTTCCATGCCACAACGTAAGAGCAGAATTTGGTCCAAAAGGGATTGTAACTTCAATTTCGAGGTTAAGCTTCGACAATGAATCAAATCTGATTCTGATAAGGTAGCCTTCACGAGGCAAGCTCCTAGCCCGATGGTATTACTAAGTGCCATTATTATCAAAAGTGTATCTCGACGTCCATGAGCAACCAGATCTATACCAAAGCCAGTAAGAAAGAGTAAACTTTCGAGAGCTTGTGGCAAAAGGACAGACCTATGATTCACTCATTTACCGATATACTTGTCCACAGCGAAAATCTACACGATGAGATCTGGTCATCGGTAACGGTGTCAGGGGGGTAAACGGGTTGTACGGCACTGGCAGCGTGCCCCACCCTGTTCGCGTAGCCATGGTTCTGAGTGCGTTTGTCGCTGGTCGCCAAATATCGCAGATAGGACTTTGCAGACAGCGCTGGCATCGAAGATACTGGTGGATGACGCAATTCAGTCAAGATTATAGAATTGTGAGGAAGAAAAACTTACGCCGCCCTTCAGACACGAATCCGTAGTCCTCGCATTAATTGGCCTTCGCTGCATAGTGCCAAATTTCCACTCCCGAGTGTGCCAGGTGCTCACATGCTGCATCAGGGTAAAAGGCGTCCCAAACAATGCTGTGTTTGTGTTTGGAAGGGCTCGATATGTTCCTTGAGCGTATTCTGCAATCGGGAGTGAGATCGGGCTGTGTGGGAGAACTCCTCGTACATGTCTGCGCAACATTTACTCCCACTGCCAGTACCGATGTCTGCTTGCCGGACAATGATACATCGTGTCAAATCAAAACTCCTTTCAACAGCTCTGCGCAGCTGCCCTCGACACATCGTTTGTCCAAGACCTGGCACTTGAGGTCGTCGCATGAAGGGGAGAGTTGCGTGGATAAGGTCGAGCTGCAGAGATGTGAGTTCCAATGAATGCAAGTAATCGGAGGGACTTACCATTCCCAATGTCCTATCCCCCGCCTCGCCCGTCGGCGCGCTGTTGTTACGGAAAGGATGACACACTCCCATCATCGTCGACTGCGACGAACAGGTCCTTCGCTGCATGACGTCGACGCACCACTTCGACACATCGTTTCAGCCCATGATCAGGCCCCTGGATTTGTCGGTTGCAGTCGAGGAGGATCCAGGCAAGGTCACCATTACAGATGCAAAGACGATTCTGGTGCGGTTGTAGACTGAACGAAGTACAAGCAGGAATTCAAGTGTACGATATTGTGTCGAGAGCCTCGCATCAGTAATCTTCAGGGACAATATCCATCTTTCGAGTCCTGCGCCGGCGTGGTAGAGGTGCGAGTTTCCCGGTAATGCGATCCAGCACAAGCTGGCAAGCGTCGGCCTTAGCTTTGGCTTTTCCCTTCTCTTCGAGTCCCACTTCTCTGAAGCAGATACGTTGCCGCGTACTCTCCATGTAGGATACTGCGTGTTCAAGAGAGTGTTCTGTGGCCAAGATATAGCAGCTTCAACACGCGACAAGTACATACGCACCAGAGCACAGCAGTTCCGTACCCAACTACGTCTTGTGCCGACCCTTGAGCACCGTCCCAGCTAGCTGTAGAAATGGCGTCGGGGTATCCAGGCACTAGAATAGAGTAAATCACAGCTCGACGAACAGAGAAAGCACTGACAACCAGGTGGTAGCTGTCACAGCTCGGGATGAGAGACGGTTCGACATTTCCCAGTTCGAGGGTAACGTAGAATACCTCTTCTTCCTCCTCGTAGTCGTCGTCTGGTCCGAATTGGGTGACTTGGTGGTAGCCGGGGCAAAGCGACATCGCGGTAAGAGAGAGGGCGCGTGCCAGATAAGGCACTTGTCCTTATTGATGTACCATGATGCACCCTATGTACTCTCTGCATTGCGCCAGGAAAATACCTTGACTAATCTCGAACATGCCTCTCAAACGATACCAGAATGCTGCGGTGAAATTCGTTGTCTGTGGGACCATCTCCGTGAAACCACCGCAGGCCCTCGACCGGATTTGACCAATTCACTTCATTTACTAAGCGAAACCTCTGCGATCTTCTCTTGTTCATCTTCCCTATTTTCCTCACGCGATATCGCCCTTCTTCTACGTTGGCCTTGTATATCTTATTACTGGCAGCAACTCTCCTGCATCTCATCTGGCGCGATGCATAGACGTGCGCCGAAACGAGTCTATGGACGGATATCGTTAGCGGAACTCGCCTTCGCCATAGATATCGTCAAGCCGCAAGAGGGAGCACAGAAGGGAAGGGCATGGTAACCTGATGTCTACTTCTGGCTTCCTTGCTACCGTATCATCTGCCCTCAATTCGCCCACTCTCCACTATTCCAAATGGATACCGTCTCGGATGATCACAGGTTTGAACGCAGTATAGGACTTGGACGCGCGCCTTGGCCTTGCTTCGAATCATCGTCCCTCCGCAGAATTTGACGTGTCCTTTTTCAAATGGCGTTACATTCGTGATGTACACAGTAATTTCTTCCACGACTTCAAAACATGGAGCTCAGAGCAGCTAGAGCGTCCGTCAATGACCTTGCTCGGGTCATCCTCTACGCGACGTGGTTGTCATTGACAATCATGACATAGCGCTGACATATTCATGAGAGCAGGAATTGGATGCAGGTGGACGGACATACCTTGGATCGAGGCGCGCCCAGCAAAGGTGTCGCGTCGAATATAAGCCCCGTTGCACTGGTGAATCTTAGCCAAAAGTGTATAGCCGTGAACGACAGTTATTTTTACACTCTGTCTATACTCGAACGATTATGTATGGGTCCTTCCAACAACTCCGCGTCAAGAAAAAGCAATTCCGACAAGTATCGAGGCGGAAGGCACCTACTGGTCATTGACCGCTACGACGTATGTCCCCTCTATTCCTTCAGCCTTGAACACCTCATACACCTCAATGTACTCTGATATCTAGGCGCTACATGCTTCAGTACACCGATCTACGTCTCTTAAAGTTGAGCGCTATGGGAGGGGGGTTCTAATTTCTAACTTCTGTGCTCACGATGATGTTCTTCTCGGTCAGAGATGTGGCATCAAAGAGGAAATACTATCCCTATCGCCCGTCAACGATCTACTCTGGGATGCAAACCTGATGCTCAATTCTGCCATTTCCGCGCGTTCCGGGGACGTTTCTTTAGCGGTCAAAGGAGGGAAGCGGCGGCCGAGTTGACAATTCCTGTGGACGTGGTGGCGATAGATAGGTCTCGAAAACGGAGTGCAGCATACCTATTTTATAGTGAAAAATGCAGGGAAATACCCCCGGGTCTTCTATGTAAGTCGTGATGTCAGAAGTTCGATTACGCGTTTATATTAATGATTGTTGTATAAAATCCGTACGAGTACCAATGATAACCGTCAACGCCGTGCCATTCATGTTGGCTGTATAGAATCTCCATAAGATTATCTGCTTGACTTGAGGGCGAAAGTGTCTGACCTTTGCGTCCAACACGTCTGCCGTTGAGTCAGTGTTTGAAAAACGATCATTGAGCCCAATAGCCTTCTCCTGGTCATCGCTTCTTTGGGAGAACTCCGGCCGCAGAGAAGAATCTGCGTTTGTGTTGGTCTCTGTATCCCGAAGCTCGATATTCAACCCGCCAATTGACAGATCGAAAGAGTCGAACGAGTGAAAAGTCGTATCTTCCCTTCCTCCACGAATCCGTCTTGTCATACGGCTGTTGCAAACAGCAAGGACCGTGTTCGCATACATCTTTATCAAGCAGTTCGCAGGGACAGTGGGGTAGTTGTTATTGTAGGAGAGAAAGAGTGCCAGGTGGACGGCAGCAATCGCAGCTACGCAGATGGTAAATGAACTAATGCGATCCAATTTCCTAGTATATGACTAACCTGTTGCTGTCCCAGTTTCAATGGTCAGTCGTATTAGCCTGGAAAGAAGTATCCGAGTAGATTTGAGACCGGTTTGAGCTTGACATAACTACAGGCGGCAACGATCAGTCAAGACCTAAGTGCTATGCCCCGACTTCACTTACGACGTAGGTCATGCACAAAGCAATGGCAGTATCACACAAAACGCTTCCACCCAACCATATCTGCAAGTCGTAAATGATTGAATGTGGGACACGACGAAGACCTGCTCACTATTGCCGTCACCCTGACCTTCGAATTTTTCCGAAGATTTGAGTAGTGGCCACTGTTCCGTATTTGGATGCCACAATAAATCGCAGCTGCAAATTGAGTAAAAGCGATCTTTGATGAAGATCGTGTTTTTAGGGAGCAGTATAAGACGTTTTTTAAAAACCTTACCACCGACAGGATAATACATAACCATCGGGCCTTCTTGCTGAATTTATACATCCGCCATGCGTAAAATAATTGGGCGATGCAGCCAACTACCGCGATTTCAGTAACTCAAAGCATAAATGTATGTGCATAAGTACGCACCAAATCCAGAGAGAATAGGGATCGTGAACCATACGAGACGGATATCATCGAGTGCAGAAACGCTCCCAAAATTGTAACAGAACGTGTCGAAAGTGTCAATCACTGTTGCCAACAGTCTCAACAGTCTCGGTCAGCCAGAGAACATATACGACCATCTTGGACGGCAGATTATCCTTTGGAAAGGAGATGTAGTATATGTCTTTGAATGAGGTGAGTAAAGGACAGTCAAGAACGTGCGGACATTGATAGGACCACTGACAGACTTGATCGCACAGAATGCCATATAAGATGAGACCCAGGAAGCGGTTGATCAACTGCATGGAAACTAAGTGACCGCCGCTTTCTAGTATATAAGATTGGAGCTGTACCACGGGTCCCGTCCTGAAGTATTAAAATTAGTACAGAGATCAGTCTGAGAACGAGAGTGTTACTGACACTTTATATAAATCTGAGGGTGCTACACCAGCTTCGGCCAGAGTAGTATTAAACGAGGGCATCAACTCGTAGTGCAGAGTTGCCACGAAATTTCCTGCCGTTAGTATACGTTTAAGTAGCTCCAGGTCTACGTTCAAAGTGCGGCCGACTGTCATGTTGTATAGGAGCATGCGGCCCTGCCACAAATGAGCAGTGTGCGCCTAGCCAATTCAATCGTATACGTCGACCCTTGATCAATTCAGTCGGAATTCAGTGCTACGTACATCATTGCATGCTCCGGAATCTATTGAGATATGCCTTATCTGGGTATTGAAGGGTAAGTGCCAAGCTTCAGTAAATCACAGAATTAAATAAACGAGTTTTCTTGCCTCTCGGAGGACAATCGGTAAGGATGGCGGTCGACGCGTAAGACGGCAGAGATGCTGAGTCCAGAAAAGGCAATAGTATTGTTCGCACTGGACGGGTCACGGATGCAATTGGCGGTGTGTCCGAGGAATGAAGCCGAGGGCGCTTCTACTAGTCTCCAGGTTCTTCGTGTTCGTGAGTACAAGGTGTACTAAGTCAAAGGTATCGTTTTGTTTTCTAGTCTCTCATTTACAATGATTCCTGACGTTCGTTTCCCTTCTCCTCGATATTAGCCAGGATAGAAGGATATCCTTGCCATGGGTGCAATTGTAGACAGCGGCGATCACAGTCTGCTGAAGAGACTCGCCCAAGGGAATTTGAGTGAGGCACGCTGTTTTCAATGGTTGAGCTTATATTTCTCCGGGGCTAGCTTTCTGATCGCTCACTTACTGAAATCGCTTGATCTACCGTGTCCACCGTTATGAGAAAACTGCACCGGCGACGGTCGCCCCTGGCAATGTATCTGTCGATGGCGATCTTCTGCACTGAATTGTGTGAATGTATTCTTGCACCTCTGGCATTTTCGATGAAATCGGATTTGTCAGAGACGTTCTCGTAACATATGGCATTGTTTAACCGTTACAGGCGGTACATTGAATCGGCTACCTACTCAAGCGTAAGTTATTTCCACCGTTGACTGTATTCTTCCGTCGGGTCCGGGCGTTATTCCTGGTGCATTTTTCACGTCGTTGCTAGATCCAGGACCGTCCGAAGTGATATCAGACAGTTCGATGTCACCCGTGGACAGGTCTCCAGTAGGATAACGTCGATATGTCCGTCTCTGCTTGAGAATGAGAAGCATGATGCAATTGCTCAGGATGGAATGGAGGTTGATTTGAAAAGAACCGAGGGGGAGTGCCATGCTGGGGGCCCACATAGGGACAAGGATATTTGCGAGAGTAATGAAGAGTAGGCATGCATAGAAGAACATCCTAGAGACATAAAGCTCTGTGAGAAACGGATGGGATGAACAGCGGAGGTGTTGTACACCCTTGAAGAGCGTGAGCGAAGCAATGATCGTCTCTGAAACGAGCACGGGGATGTAGAGAAGTTTGCCACCTTCGAAGAGTGACTCAAGCATCCAGGATGATCGAACGGTCCTACGACTGCGAATTAAATGCTATTGAGTTCTCGGCTATCACGGATGGCAAGCAACTCACATTGGCTCGTCTTGAGTTGTAAACCAACGCCAACTACCTCCGGTATAAAACAGACGATTACAATCCCGATAAAACACCAGAAGACCGCTTTGTGTCTATCCCATATTGCATACAGTACGGAGCATGAGTATCACCTGTGATGCAAGAACACAAAGGGTTGCGAGTGGGCATGTAATGAAGGCAAGCAGACGGCACTGGGCAGCACTGGGCTCGTGCAGGAGCCAGTGGATGATCATCGCCGTATCGATCAAGGGCAAGTAGCGGTTCAATATGAACAGCAGTAGGAGTGAATGTACGGGTCTAGGAAGCCACAGATAATTAATTTCAGTGGGGAGAAGGAGGAGCAGGTCATAGATGAGCACAGTCATGCTCGCAATGAAAGAGTAAGATGAGAAAGAATTCGAGGATGTCTATATGGAAAGTAATTTAAAAAGACAATCACTGAATACAGCAGATGAGGGAAAACTACTAACCGCTAATGACATCCTCAGATCGAGACAGTGAGAACAAATTTTCGGTTGTCACCACCGATTCTCAGTTCTGCTTCAATATGTGCAAATGAGAGAGAGTGTGTGCAATGTGCATGAAAGATAGAGAGCGAACAATGTGTAGTCTCATACTGGTCCTTTTAGCGCTTGTGGCCCTGAAACTTTACAGACGACTGGTCTCGAACACGCTGGAACTCAATATCAGCATTTACCGAGTGGTGTGTTACGCCAAGAAAAATAGAATCACAGTGGTTCGGAAACAATGTGTTTCGTGACCACAGTTAAAGTCTTGGGTACTAGGAACGCCCAGGGCTTTTGGTTGTAGTCAAGATTCAAATGATGCGAGACCAAATATTTCGCTCACCCCGAAGTAGTCATCGCCATATCCCGCCTTTTAATTTCCAGAGCAACGGTAACTGAAGGCACAGCATACATCTATGTTGCATAACTCCGCCTTATATATATGAGTGAGTAGGGGAACTAATGTTTATGACTCACTGTTCAAAGCTGAAGCGCTGCGAGTAGATGCAGAAATGGGTGTTGCACTGAGTAAAAAAAGGGATGAACGGAAACCATGGTGGTGGATGACTCACAGTGTTAACATGCTCGCAGGTCAATCGACTTGGAAGACTCACATGTTACAGTCCAGAATGGAGCAGAAACAGAGAAAAGAAGCGAATGCCAAGTACTGTCTGGGTAATTCTCCTCCATGTTTGCATAACATTCAATAACGCAGAGATATTCTCTCTGCGACCTGACTATGACATGATGGACCACATGCTTTGTAAACACACCTTGGCTGCGTGGTAGCGGAACCCACCAATGTGCAATGAGATCGCCCAAGATTTCTTCGCCCTTGAACAGTTCTATGTAATTTGAAAGCTGTTGGGGACAAGAGTTGTGGTTGAACGTTCTGTATATGATGTAGGAGTTTGTCAGGGACCTTCAAAAGGATGGTCATTGGGCATAACGACATAGGTAGGTGTGTGTACGCACTGTTGTTATCCTCTCTTGATGATTATCCACAGTGTACAATCATATCTACCAAGAGTTGATAAAATCTTGCTTCATTGCTCCATTCTTCCTAGTGAGTGTGAATCTATTTGATACAGCGTTAAAAATGAACTTAGATGAAACCAAAACCCAGCTCTCAGGCTTGTCGCTTCTGACAAGATCCTAATGCAGCATAGCATGAGCATCACTGCTCCTGAAGTTGTTTTAGGCAGGAGGGTGGAATCTATGTTGATTGGTTGATTAATAGGCAAGAAAACTATCTGCTCACGAAAAGACCGAAATTTGGTGCTGCCTTAGCCTTAACAACACCCACTCCAGGATACCTTGGAAAAACCAGGACTCGATCACTCCAGGGTTTGAAGGTCACTGAATTCGTATGGATGAGGATGAAGACGAAGAGATTAGTTTGGATCTCGCCAAGCAGTGGCTGCGATCACATAATATGCAGCACCATTGAATACCATTATGTAAGTTGGCCTGCAATGTTGGGAGGAGGTTGCGCTGCTATCGTGGGAATAATTATAATAACGGTGCATTTGGCTTACCCTGGCCCCAGGAAAGACGGTCCCTGGAACAAGTCCGGTATGATTGTTTGTACTCTTTTGATGCGCCAGACTGATGTCATTTGCAGGATAAATGCACTTGAACACCTCAGGGAGCTTACTTAGCTCAAGTGGGCCACTGTGAGCATGGCAGGTACGAGTCCAAAGTCCAGGCACCCTTTCACAAGCTGCCAACAGAATTGAACCCAGAATCCCAGATTAATCATGTCATCACATTCTCAAGGTCTGCCTTGGTTCAAAATGGACAATCTGTACTGTGCAAGAAGAAGCAATCCAGAGCTAGTACCATTTCATTTGGTAATCTTTTCTTTGTTAGTCTCTGCATCTGTGGTAAGCCAACACATTAAATATTTTCTGTATCTACTAACTACTGTTTGCCTTAGCTCAATCCGTTGGTCTGGATGCAGTTGCATGCAAAGTAAGTCCTTGATGCTCCATAACCCTCTTGCAATCTAACAATTTTTCAGTCCCTCCAAAGCAAGTAGCCTTTCTCTTCGATGATGGCCACATTCAGATTAGCAGCACACACCGTGATACTGGATGATAATGGTAGGATCCTTCCCTCTCGAGCATTGCTTGGTTTCTGATACTGCACAGGTTCTCTTTTGTGGCATTGAATGGAGTATCAGAGCCAGTACACATTGTTTTGAGCTGCTATGGATCAATTTGAGCCAGTAAGCAGACTTCACGGTGAGGGTAAGCTATCATTCATTGTTGTCCTTCCCAGGCTAAGATTTACTGAGCAGAGTTCGTCCAGTGAGCTGCTGAAACCTACTCCTCAATTGTATCTACATAGCTGTTGGCTTGGTATTTATTTTACACTTTACTACTGCTAGTTCCCCACTCAAGTTCTTCATTTCACCAGCATGGCAGAGGATCGTCAAGGCTTCGCCTGTTTCACAGACTGTAGAAGTCCAGCTGGATCCTGGAGTGTACGTGTCAAGGCAAAGGGAGGTAAGTATGCCTTAACACCTTATATTTCCTCATTTTGCAAGCTAATGGCTATCAACATGGCCTGGTCTAATGGTCTGGTGTCAACGTCACATCATTGAGATACTCTGGGGGGGAGGGGGGAGCACTGGTCGATAAGGACTTGCTGGCTGAAGGGACTAACTATCTGGTGAGCCATGATTTTTGTCGTTCTTTTAACTGCTTCTGACATGTCTCTTTTTCAGTTCATTGATACCTACACCAGGTCCAGTCTCTTGGCTATTGTGGACGACACTTAAGCAATGAATGGGATATTGGAGCAGCGTCTAAAGGAAGGGTGGCAGAAGGAGGTGAGTTGGCATTTACGTCAATACTATGTGTCTACATCCTCATCATAAATACTATAGGTCGATCCATCACTTCTGTCTGCTGCTGCAAGCATGTTCAATAGTGAAGGCGGACAAAAATTTGCTCCTGATTTCACTAGTAAATGCAATGACAGGGACCAGCATATATTGAACAATGCTTTAGTACAGCACACATGGGAGCAGTGCACCTCCAACACCATGAGTAGAGGAATAAATGACGAAAGCTCAGTGAGACCATGTAGGCTTCTTTGTCGTGTATTTGTTCTTATCTGGATTCTCTCTGCAGACTGATCATATAACACATGCTAATTACAAGCCATTCTTCATTGAGTTTCTAAAATGCCTGAAGGACAGGCAGGGTTGCTTGTAGAGAATTAACAGTTTGTAGTATGTATGGACTTATAGGGACCCAGGAATATAGTTGTATTGACATAATTTGTGATGTAGTGGCTGGAATACACCTGAATCAAAGGTATCAGCAAATTAGGCAATGGCAAATTTAACTTCTCTTGTGATTGACAGCATCTCCATCTCCTTTCTCTCGCTCCCTTTGCTTACTCTGGTTATTAGGCTTCAATACATCGCCAGCACCAGGGAACAACACTTGAATATCGAGCACAAGGGTGGACCAAAAAATGGCAAGCAACAGAGCATGGCATTAGGAGGAGGTGAGAGTGATATTGAAGCACTTGATTGACTAAAAACCCCTCCCTGTCTTTCAGCTTCTAGTGAAGGGAATGAGTTTTAGTCTCAGTGCGTGCACTAGACATTGTACCTGTACATTGAATGGAGGCGACCACAAACCATGTGTACACACTATTGACCAATCTCGGCACTGCATTCACTTGTAACCAGAAAGCTAATGGTGTGTTGTAAGAGTACCAGAAATGGACAGAGGTACATGAGGCCTTCTTTCTTCTTTCAATGGGATAGCTCACAGGTACGAGATGTGTAGCCAATATTATGAGAAATAAAAACATGCTAATGACCTTTGCATGTGCATCCTGTCAAGACTTAGAAAAGCAATTGGCATATGACTCTGAGCTACCATCAGCTACATCCTGTCTGATGTCAACGATCCTCCGTCCAAAGCTCATTGCTGCTCTATATCACAGTGCATCTTGTAAAGTGAGACATTTTAATTACAGATCAGATTGCAACAATGATATACAAAGCATATCATACAACAAAGCAAGAAAGCACACTCATAATACACTAGAATGTAAATCTATGCAAGTGAATCATTTCATTTACCATTAGTGTATGGGGAGTATCACTGCCTGCTGTGATTGGTGGGCCCCATAGTATTCTTGTGGGTGAACATGACTCTATGTTGCAGGTGGAGTTGAGCTCGCAGATCCTCCACTTCCAGGAGAATTTGCATGTGGCCAAGTGAAATTATGAAGAACTGTCAATGTCAGACCTGGTCAAACAGACATGAAATGTACCCAGGCATCAACATTCCCTGCTACTATTAATATTCAGGATTCTTGAGCACCTGGATTGATATGAGCATATCGAACATCCATGTGCTAGAGCTCCCAATGACCCCATTGACATTGATATTGTTGTTCCCATATTCGAAACCGCTTGTACCCTTCCTCACATTACGTATTGCATCCTCCAGCCCATTGCTGAGATGGGCAAAGAGGTTGGAGGTAAAAACAGACCTCACCATTGAATTCCCCAATGTTGAAAACGGGGGTGGTGAGGTCTGGATGGTAGTGGCTAGTCCATAGAGGGTGGTTATAGGGTGGAAGAGGCAGTCATAGGGATGGGGTAGTAATGGTCAATGACGGGGGTACAGGCGCACAGCAGAATTGTGTCCCCCCACCCAAATAATGGGGAATGCATGATTCTGGGGTGGCTGGGGCACATAGGTGGAGTGAGGAAGGCTGATGTTGAATTTTGGCAGGGTGGGCAGCGGTAGGTGACCAAATCATCATATGGTGACGATTCTTGCAGCATTCATGATGACCAAGGGTCCTCCTTCGATGCCTAGAAGGGTGTGTCTGTCATCATTGTTGTTCGCTGTTAGTGTCCCGATCTTGGTCCCACCATCTCATTTGTGCTCTTCAGCCCTCCTATAGTCCTACCTCGTCTGTGTCTGCTCTCATTTGGTATCAGCCTTCCCCAAGACCACGGTATAGCCCTGCCTCATAGTAGAACCCCCCTCTACTGCTACCATCATCGTTGTCATCATCCTGCTTGGTGTTGGCATCCCTGTCATTGGTTGTTCATTTCATGGTGCCTCCCACCCGGAGATGGTGGTCAATGTCAGATCCCTGGATGTATTCTACATTGTTGTAGTGTACAGAGTTTGTGTGTGGCGGTGATTGGCATGGATGTCGATATGGGGAGTGCTCGGTCGGTCGGGATGAGGATGGGGTTGTGTTCGTGGCCATGGCAGCAGTCAGCAGGGGTAGTCATCAGCATTGGACTTGCTGACATTGTCGTCATCACCATGTATGTGTGGATCATAGTGCTCCCTCAGGTAAGGCCTTACACAGGAGGTGGGGGCAGAATAAAAGCGATTCAGGGCTCTTGAGGCCTCCAGATTTGTGCCAGATGCGTAAAATGGACCTAAAAAGAAGAGCAAGTAATGGAATAATAAAATACATGCCTTTTTATGTCCATGAAATAGGTATAGGAGGTGGACCATGTACTGTTGAAGGGAAGAAAAGAATGACACAGCCACTCAATTAGTCCTCAGTTCATCAGATCGTGGTGAGCAATGCAGGCTCAACATGCATCCTTCACTCTATTTTCCCACTCCAAAGCCTGAAAATTTAGTGATGTATACTATTTTATACATTCTACATACTATAAGCATGAATGAAACAGCTGTCTTCTAGTTCATTTAGCACAATTAATATTCTGAAAGACCTTAGACAATTGTTACCATAAAAGGAGCATTGTTTGTTGCTGTTGAATTCTAAGGTAAAACTTAAAATGCAGGATCCAGGTTCAAAATGTAGCACAAAAGAACGAATTCTCATAAACTCGAACTCGTAAATAGTGCTCCTTCTGTTGGGATGTATGACGTGCCTAAAGAGAGCCTGCTTGAGCATTTGGGCTTTGGCAAGGAGAGCGATACCCAGGACAAACTGGATGAACTGCTAGCCCATAAGTCACCATCTTTGATGAAGTGGCAATTAGTAACTCATGACTCCCGCAAGAACACATGTGCTTTGTGTATAAACTGCAAGAATCAGACATGGCCTCGTCCTCATCAGATGACGAGTCATGGGACTCTGATGAATTGAAGGCAGCATCATCATCGCCGGCCACTGAGACAGCGAATGAGTGGGGAGTGCTTTGATGTCACACATAATCAGCAGTCACGGAGTTTTTCCAGAGCAGGGTGATGCATGACAGAGGGTCAAGTTCGTGCAGGAGCTTGGCCTGGGATTTGGGGTGGGTGACCTTGCGGGGCTTATGGAGAGGGGGGGATGATTGGTGAATATGTGATCCAGTGTGTAGACTTGTGTTTTTGCTCTATTGTGTGTATTGTTAATGCAGTGATATTCACTATAGTGTTACAGTTTTATGCAGTACTGTGGTATTCCAGCTTTCATCTGCATGGACTGTGTACTTGAAGCCTGCTCAGTGCAGCATCTTTGTATACACAGCTTGAAGATGTATTGGAGGATGTTTGGAGATGTCTTTCTTTGCATTCTCCTCAGGATGGTAGAATCCTTTGCGCCATTGACGAGGTAACAGGCACTTGTGAAACTAAGAGCAGCCTAGCATAAACAACACTCTAAACCACTACTCAATCCCACTAACACACACACACACAATCTCTATAAGTGCGGAAGGGAGCAAGGAATTTAATTCTACTTGCGCCCTGACAGTATCTCAAAATATCTTAGTGAGCTCGCTAACTAATGCAATGCGACTGCGTTGATGAGCCTAGACTTCTGTGGCAACGGCAACACCAACTCAGGAACAAGATTGGGAAATTAACGTGGTAACATGGCAATCAAGGCGATCGTGTGTGCGAGTGGGTTTGGGGCACCTCCGTGCAGTCAATCAATTCCTCTATACGCAAGTATACACTGTGACTTTTCAGTCAGCGAAGTAGTACTGCTTGGTAGTCAAGTACTAGAAGCTTTGGCTGTAAGCCAGTAGGGATCTCTCGAAACGAGAGGGGACGGTAATGGGTATGATGTGAATACCATGAAACCATAAGCGATAATGTGAGAAAAGACTAGAAAACATCGCTAGATGGTAATCCTAGCGAAGCGAACGAAAAGAATGGTAATAAACACGTGAAACTGAGTCTGGGAGTGGGGAAACAATGTGAAAACGTGGGACTATGTCTGAGAGCGGTGGGAGAAGTGCGAATGAAGTACTGAGGGCAGGGAATCGAAATAAACGTGAATATACGGAAATCGGTGATGAGAGAGCAAGAACGGAAATATACTGGCGATGGCGGGGTACTGATCCTAAACGATATGGGAATACTGATGTCGATGTCGAAAACTGGTCTTGTACTGAAGCGATCCTATCCTATGTCAAAACTAACCTTCAAGTCCACTCGTGGGACTGTCCTATATGAAAACTATACTAAAACTGGTCCTATACTGGTGAGAAAATGATCCTAAGTCTGCTCGGAGACTACCCAAGTGGGTGACGATACGATGGAGAAAGTGAAAATGTGAAACGATCCTATGCTGGTGAAGTTGAAATGATAACGGCTGATAAACGATAAACGTGGGCGAGGTATGGCGTGGCAATCACGTATTGGCACAATATGAGCGTGTACCAATAGTGTCAAGAGCGATGATGAGCCTAGACTTCCGTGGCAACGGCAACACCAACTCAGGAACAAGATTGGTTAATTAACGTGTTAACACGGCAATCAAGGCGATCATGTTTGCGAGTGGGTTCGGGGCACCTCCGTGCAGTAAACCAATTCCTCTATACACAAGTATACACTGCGACTTTTCAGTCAGCGAAGTAGTACTGCTTGGTAGTCGAGTACTAGTAGCTCTGGCTGTAAGCCGGTAAGGATCTCTCGAAATGAAAGGAAACGGAATCAGGTATGACGTGAATACCATGAATCCATAAGCAAGAACGTGAGAAGAGACTAGAAAATGTCGCTAGACGGCAATCCTAGTGAAGCGAGCAAAGGAAACGGAGATAAACGTGTGAAACTGAGTCTGGGAGTGGGGAATCGGTGCGAAAACGTGTAACTGAGGCTGGGTGCGTTGAGAGAGAACGTGAGACGGAGTACTGAGGGTGCGGTGTCGAGAATAAATGTGGAAATACGGAAACTGGGCGATGATACTGAGAGCAAGAACGGAAATATACTGGTGATGGCGGGGTACTGATCCTAAACGATATGGGAACACTGATGTCGATGTCGAAAACTGGTCTCGTGCTGAAGCGATCCTATCCTATGTCAAAACTAACCTTCAAGTCCACTCAGGGGACTGTCCTATATGAAAACTATGCTGAAACTGGTCCTATACTGGTGCGAAAACGATCCTAAGTCTACTCGGAGACTACCCAAGTGGGCGATGATACGATGGTGAAAGTGAAAACGATCCTATGCTTGTGAAGTTGAAACGATAGCGGCCGATGAAAGATAAACGGGGACAAGATATGGTGCGGTGATCACGTATTGGCACAATATGAGCGTGTACCAATAGTGTTAAGAGCGAAGAGTGAGTGTCAAGCGACTCTTCACAGTCAAAAACCGTGGAATAACTCTGGTGAGCTTAAGAATTGACGTGCACTCGAGAATATGCTGGGATAAACGGTATATTGCCGTGAAACGGTAATAAACGTAGCAGAATTATCGATAGACGTGGTGGGTGGTGTAGACTCGATGATAGAGGGTACGCTCCGTTATGCTGACTGTAAGCTTTCCCTAAATGACGTTTTCTAGCTAGTTTTTATACTACAAGTGCGAGATTATAAATAGAGTAAGTATGTGCGACTTAGTCAGGCTGTAAGGCCATGGCTTAGTAGATTTCGTAGCAAACATATGGTTTCTTGACTTCAAAAGTAACAGCAACTCGTCAACGTTGCCGTGTATGGACGAAAACTGTATGGTTTTATGGAGCGATGAACAGATCGTTGCGTGCTGTTTAGCTGCGGACTGGTGCGGTATGGCTTTTGTACTGAGGTGCATGCTTGGGTCTATGTCGATTCGAAGTCTTGGCGAAGTAACAGCCTTAGTAAAACGCAGTCTGTAGTTGCCATGTGCTCGAAATATCTTGGATGGATGAGTGGCCACGGCAATCACATCATTTCATTAAGTGATTGATTGGCGCGTCACTGTGCCGATGGGAAGCGATGTGGCAATTCCGTTTTGAGATGATTTACGATTGAAGGTGCCTTGCCATGATGGAATGCGGCAATTGTGATGTGTAACGAGATGAGATGGATAACAAAGCGCGTGAGGAGTGGTTGCCGTAGCATGAAAGTAGTATGAGCTTGTGTGCAATCTTTGGTTTACTGAAAGTCCGTTGTGTGGACAGGAGCGGCAATTAGTGCATAAAATCTGCGAATTCTGAGCGTACAGAGCCTGGAGGCTCATCAGCGAAGAGCGAGTGTCAAATGACTCTTCACAGTCAAAAACTGTGGAATAACTCTGGTGAGCTTAAGAGTTGATGTGCAATCAAGAATATGCTGGGGTAAACGGTGTATTGCCATGGAACAGTAATAAATGTAGTGTAGACTCAATGATAGAGAGAAACTCAATGTGTAGGGGTAAGCTGCGATCCATGCTCCAGGTAAGCTAAGCTAAACGACATTTTTCTAGCTAGTTTTTATACTACAAGTACAAAATTATAAATAGAGTCAGTATGCATGACTTAGTCAGGCTGTAAGGCCATGGCTTAGTAAAATACGTGGTCAACATATGGTCTTTTGACTTCTAAAGTAACAGCAACTCGTCGACATTGCTATGTATGGATGGAAACTGTATGGTTTTATGGCGCGATGAACGGATCGTGGGGTGCCGTTTTGCTGCGGACTGGTGGGGTATGTCTTTTGTACTGAGGTGTATGTTTGGGTCTATGTCTTCTCCAGGTCTTGGCAAAGTAACAGCCTTAGTAAAATGTGGTCTGTAGTTGCCATGTGCTTGAAATATTGTGGATGGATGAGTGGCCGCGGCAATCACGTCATTTCATTAAGTGATTGATTGGCGCGCCAATGTGCCGATGGGAAGTGATGCGGCAATTCCATTTTGGGGTGATTGGCGATCAAAGGTGCCTTGCTGTGATGGAATACAGCAATTATGATGCGTAACGAGATGGGATGGATAACAAAGCACGTGAGGAGTGGTTGCCATGGTATGAAAGTAGTATGCCTTTGTGTGCAATCTTTGGTTTACTGAAAGTCCGTTGGGTGGACAGGAGCGGTAATTAGTGCATAAAATCCGCGAATTCTGAGCATACAGAGCCTAGAGGCTCATCAGCATACAATTGTCAAGCAAATCTCAATTTTACTATCTCCTTGAAGCTTTTACAAGAGAGCACAGCGAACCATGCAACCCTCAAGGCAAATGATATTTCAATAGAAAATACACACGGATACGCAGATCTGCAAAATGACCGAGTTCGTTCAGTGAGCTTGCTAAGTATGAAGCACTGCTAGGTTCTACTGTGCACACCTTCACTTCCTTTCTTAGCTCACTAAGCCTGAGTCCTAAACTCATCATGCTAGAGGCCCTCAGTGCTCTCAAAACACAGTACGCAATTCTCTTGTTAAACCTCCCCATGAGTCCTCACACACAGTGCACTTGCTCTAACAACAGTGCTGTGAGATCCAACTGTGCACACCTGTCACACTTCATGCAACTGCTAGAACAGCTCAAGCTGGCTGATTCTCTCATAAATCTCCTTCAAAGCCTACACAGAGGCCAACACAACACAATTCTCTCTCTTACTACTGAATCAGAAATGGGACAGAGTTTCTCTCAGATGTTTTCTCAGTTTTTCTCTAGAGCCGGGTGCAGCTTCACTGATGTGGGTCTCGTTTGTTTCTCAAGTAAAACCAAAGTTTTGTATCCAAAATGTATCTCTGTTTTCAATTTCTCTAGTGAGCTTGCTAACTCTCTGGTATAGCTGAGACTCGAAGTTACTAACTCTTACATGTTGCAACAAGTCCAGATTCAGACTGAAACTTTATTACTATTCATGGGGGGTAGGTAGCTTGTTCTAATACATGAAAATCTGCCCTACTTATACTACGAGAGAATGATTGTTACAAACTGATTATTAGTAAAATACCTTTGCATCAGCTGATAATCCCTTGTCCGAAATGTCACAGCTCTCTTGGCAGAGTGCTGCTTTCTCTCTGTTTGGTAGTCTCAAAGGACTGGGCAGTGCTGACGTTGCTTTCCTGACAGCAGTGGCTGCCTGTGGGACTAGCACTCAATAGCTGTATAATGCACAATCATTGATCACACGTCATTCTGGGTTCTCTGTTCTGCTCTGAAGGTGACAGCATCATAGTCTAGACATGGTAACCAAGAGATGCATCAGAATTCTAGTCTGCTCGCTAATCTCATTGGTCAATATCTGTTTCCAGACCATGCCCAGTGGTTCTCTTGATTATCTCTCATGTGATATCACTTTTCCAGATCTCCAGGGCCTATGTGTCATTGATTATTGACGTGTAGTTATCTAAATTAGCTTTGATCCGAGTACAAACACATCCCACCAAATCTGAATCCCTAATGCCAACAGATGTCATTGCAAGCGAGCTTGCTAAATTGGCCTTATTGCTGTGCATGCCCATGAGGTACAGTGCAGTAGCTAAGTCCTATGTTTTAATTCTGTGGCTTCTTTTTCTGACAGAAGGGTATTCTGACTCAGTGACCTTGCTCCCTCTCATGCCACTTGCACTGTCAGTGAGCTTGCCAAGCCTGCACAGTGCCTAAATGTAATTTATTGATTTTTGCAAAATTACATGCTTAGACACGCTGCAGGCATGACACTGGGCTCATGTGGCAGATGAAGAGTAAAGCCTTGGTAGGTGTACTGCTCTCCAACATAGTTCACCACATCTGGCAATGTTTAGCATTACTCGTCTGGTCAGCCTTACCTGCATCATATGGATGGAGTATGGTGTGCTTGTTCTCCTTTTCTGTAGTGAATTCTTGTCTGATACTTGTCAAAGGTAGAACCTTTTTGACAGTGTCTAATACATCAAGCCCAATCTCCCTGCAGGGAGCTAAGGCAAAGTTGGAACAGAACAAAATAAACAGATCTCATGGGCTAGAGTTCCAATCAGTAAAGAAGTACGAATATGATATCTGTGGACCTGATTTACTGGCAGCAAAAGTCTGGGATTGTGTTAGGGATGTGCCAAATAGAGCAAGATAGATCGCACGAGCGGAGGTCTGCGGAGTGCGTGGGCCTTGGCGAAGCTATTAGCAACATCACCCTTGAGCCTAAGCCCTTAGGTTGGTTAGCGGAGTGGAGTCCGCAGAGATTGTGAAGTGGATTGGAGAATAAGAGATAGTCCAACGGAGCAGAGGCCACAGGCTATGAGAGCGATGAGAATGGATTTAGAGTCAGAGAGAGATTTGGCAAAACCAAGTTGATATTTGAACTGAGTATCTACAAGTAATTGTACAGTATATATATGAGTAGGTAAATCCGGGTCAGAGTCCGATGGAATCTGATGGAGGTCTGTTCGCTACCGGATTCAGGTTCTAGAATTAATATGTGAAATAGTAAAATGAAACAGAAATGAAATATCAAATGGAGCAGAGTAATGGTAAGTGGCTGGAGGCGGCAGCACTCCGATGTTACACATGTTGACTGGAATCCTTGTTTGAAGTCAGTGTGAAGCAGAGGTCCGCGGCATGCGCATAACAGATTGTGTTGATGACACTGGGATATCAAAGTATTTTGTCCCAACCCTACTACCAACACGGCAGGTTCCTTCCTCAGGCTCAAGTTATGTGCTGGTGTGGTGCAACATATGATTATGGGATTCATATCATTGTCAGGAACCTCTGTAGCAATGGAACATATTTGAAATTTGTATTGTTATGGTAGGCAGTGTTTGTTTTGCACAGGATATGTGGGAATGATGATGCATATAACTGCCAGCATATACAGTGCTAGTTGTGTTTCTAATCTTTGTCTCCCACCATCCTCATTTTCACAGCTACCTTGATCCTACACACAATCACTATTAACTCCATAGACATTGACCTTGCCCACACCAATGAACCAAACCAAGGGCCTTTCGAGCTCAGACCCAGAGCAGAGTCTGGTTGTCGGAAACAACACATGTGCCAAAGAACAAGGAACTGAAGGAGGTGGGGAGCACAAAAATCACCAGGATAACCAACAGGCAGAGGCAGAAGATAATGGAGGTCAGGAGGAGCATGATGTTCCTATCACTGATCTGCCAAATCCTGCCAATGCCAATCCAGGGAAGATTTTTGGCACAATGAGGAAACCGAGCCCTGCAGCTAAAGGTGCGAAAACAACTCCATCATCAGTGATACATCTCAGACTCATGAAGACCTACAGGAAATGATGTATACAACTATGAAGAAAAATATCCAGAAGATGCCACCTATAAAGAGACAACACCAAATGCAAGGGTTTGGAGAACATATAAAGATGAAAGCAGGATCCACGATGCTAATATAGTGGAACAATCCCAGGATAATGTCAATGTCCTACTTGTCTTTGTAAGTCTTAACTACTATTTGTTTGATACCTTTGCTAAATATATCATAGGCAGGTCTTTTCTCAGCAGTTGTGATAACTTTAGTTGTTCAAACATCACAGAATTTGCAGCCCAACTATGCTGCTATGTCTGCATCTCTACTTTATGAATCAGTCCTTGTTTAATGTGCCATTGCCAATGGTTCCTCAGTTGATGCCATAGCTCCATCCCCCTATAGCCCTAGCATTGCCTTTGTGCCTCCAACTACAGACATCTAGGTGAATGGGCTCTGGTTCACCAGTCTGTTCCTCAGCCTTGCAATAGCACTCTTTGCTATTCTTGTCAAGCAATAGTGCCATCACTACATTGTTCTGCCATCTGGAACACCACATGACTGTGCTTTTACTCGTCAGTTCCAATATAGTGGGTTTCAAAAATGGCATGTCTAAGCAATCATAGGGTTCCTCCCTTTTCTTATGCATCTTGCTCTTGCTATCTTTTTTTGCGGGATTGGTGATTTTCCTACACCCACTACAGGTAACTCTGTTATGGTTCATCTGTGGAGCAACTATCATTGTCTATGGAGCATATGTGGTTGTAACCATTCTTCCCATTCTCTTTCCTCAGTGTCTCTATTGTACACCTCTCTATGATCTTGTTTACTTTTGCCTCTATCATTTCATCCCAAAGATATCATGGAAAGTTCCCATCTTTCTACATCTTCCTTATATGAAAATAAGAAAAACAAAGTCTGAGTCAGAGTGTGTGCAGCAGATGTCAGATAACTTAGCAGCTGAAGCACTGAACTGGCTTTTCTCAACCTCTTCAAATCCCAGTATTCAAAGCATAGTTGTACAGTCTGCAGGGGGGTTGCCAATGGACTTGGATAAGGTGCTCATACTTCAGCCACATTATTCAAATATGTTTGAAATATGTCAATCTTTGCTTGAACACTGTCTGCAAATTGTAGATGAGGAATATCCTGATATGAAGAAACCCATATTAGGTATGAAGCACAAGCTTGAGTGTCTGTTGCGTTTTTCATGTTATTCCAGTCACCACCAGATCATTGCCAGTAATGCTGATTCATTTGAGCTTACTGCTGCAATCTATTCCACTTCTCCTTATGCACTCTGTGGAAGACCTGCTATCTGATCTAATCGGGCTGTATATTTCAAAAGCATTGTATGCTCCCACCACTCTTTAATGCTGCCTCCACTTTGTTGGTCACGCCTCATGACTATGGCAGAGGTGGATGGTGCTTTTACTCCTCTGAATCCTGATCATGATGATTATACCTATGCATTTCCCCTTCATCTCTGTTCTGCTGTCTTGCATTCATTTCATGATTCACTGAAGCAACCAAAGCTTGACTTTATGTCTCCATTGACTCTTGCATTTACAGATGCATTGCCATACTTTTCTGATCAAATCTATGATTATATTCTCACTATACTTTCTCAGTTAGTTGGAGATCTACCATCAGATGGTTCATTGCTGAGAAAACCTTAGAGGGTGTGGATTGTAGCCATCAGATTTCTACTTCATAGACTTTCTCTTCCTGAATTTGATATGTCACATACAACTATTCTTGCCTCATTAACTGTTGCAGTTAATGGGTTCTGGTTAGAAGGGTTCTTGTCTCAGGAAGCTACCATTATCACAATAGTGCTTGAAGGCATTCTTGTCACTTGTGCTGCACTATCACATGATCCACACAATGTAGAGCCACTAGATGAGCTGCACTGTACTACTATTCAAGCTTATCGGCATTCACTCACTATCTCTCCTTCTGCTTGCTCTTTGCATGGTCTTCAGTTGATGGTCGACTTTATAGCTATCAACTGGGAACAATCCAACTTTTATAAATCCAAAATAGTATGCCAAGCTCTGGCCACTCTTCTTTCTAAGCATGCTTATGTGGCTTATGATATATTCCATCAAAGATATCTTGATGTTTTTGGAAGCCATGCATTTCATGAGGCATCAGTTCCAATTATTAGAGAATATATTGTTGGAATTTCTGACATGCTACATGGATTAGTTGAGTTTGTGGACAAGGATATCCTTCAGTAGCACATTGACCGACTCCATAAACCATCTCATCTTTTCACTATATGCTCAATCTTGGCTACACATAGTGCTAAAGACAGCCACCAGACTGTTATTCATAATGATATCACTTCACTTGTGCAGCTTCTGAATTGTCCATATGATGTTGCTTAGAATGAGTGCTGCAGAGGACTTCGTGACTTGATAGATAATGACAATACAAAATTCTTTACTCAGCAGCATGTTCAGGATATTTCTTCTTCTGGTCATCGGAGTTATCGCAAATTGGAAGTGTCAGAAGTTATGATCGAAAAGGATAATATTAGATATGCCATGCAAGTTCTTGATAGTTTTTTTAAGTGTCAAGTAAGGAGAATATTTTTCTAATCTTATACAGTTTTTGACAATTGATTTAGAGAGCTTCTAAATCACTGCCAGTATTAACAAGACAATATGCAGTCCATCACACTTTGATTAGTCACAGACAGGAAAATAATGTGAGCAAAGCAGAGCAGATTGAGCTGAATTTAGAGATATGTTAGAGATGTGCTAAATAAAAGAAGTTACATTACATAAGTAGAGCTTTGTAAAGTGTGAGGATTTTGATAAGGCTATTATCAATGTCACTCTTAAACTGAAGCCCTAATTTAGATTGTGAAACAGAGTATGAGAAAGAGGAGTAGATAAAAAATTAGAGATAGTCTACTAAATTAAAGATTATAAACTTAAAAGAAAAAAATAGACTTTAGAGTTGGAGAGAGATTTTGGCTGAATCAAGTTGATATTCAAACTGAGTATCTATAGATAATCATACTGTTACATGCATGCTGCTTGCCTCTTCACACCCACTCCAACTTTAAACCCAACTCCAACAAAGCTCACTATCAGATTCCATGGCCTCTAGCCACTTGCCATTACTCTGCCTTATTTGATATTTCATTTTACTATATGCATTGACACACTGTTTACCTTCCTCAGTTGTTGCCCACCACATCCTGGCACCTAAGAAGGTTTGTCCCTGTTTCTTTCTACTTCATTTATCTATTTATTTATTCAAATGTAGCTTATCATTCATGTTCTGTCTCTAGTGAGTCCAAAAAAAATCCAAAAGATGAGTGTTACGATTTCACCACTATTTTCTATCTTATCACAGGCACCTATCTTATCTTATCCCAGGGCCTAGTCAGATCATAGACCAGTTGCTATGCTGCTACCAAGCGACTTCAGCCATTGTGCTACAGCTCACAACCATCACTCACCTACACTTTTGTTTTCATTGTTTCATACATGACTACCAGAAGGACATATGTATATTTAGAACTAGGACTTTAGTATATAAGTAGGATAGCTCTCCCTGATGAGCCTCCAGGCTCTGTATGCTCAGAATTCACAGATTTTATGCACTAATTGCTGCTCCTGTCCACCCAATGGGCTTTCAGTAAACCAAAGATTGCATATACACTCATACTACTTTCATGCTACAGCAACCACTCCTCATGTGCTTTGCTATCCATCCTATCTCGTTACATATCATAATTGCCATATTCCATCATGGCAAGGTACTTTTGATTGCAAATTATCCTAAAACAGAATGGCTGCATGACTTCCCATCAGCAAATTGACATGTCAATCAATCTCTTAATGAAATGATGTGATTGCTGTGGCCACTCATCCATCCAAGATATTTCGAGCACATGGCAACTATAGACCACATTTTACTAAGGTGTTATGTGCATGCCACTGGCTTCTGCTTCACACCCATTCTGACTTCAATTCCTAACTCTAGCAATTCATTATCAGACTCTGCAGCCTCCAGCTGCTTACCATTACTCTGCCCCATTTGATATTTCATTTACCTTTTCATTTCACTAATTCACATATTAATTCTAGAACCCAAATTCAGTAGTGAACAGACCCACCAGAGTCCATTGGACTTGGACTTGGATTTATCTACTCATATATACTGTACACTTACTTGTAGATACTCAGTTCGAATATCAACTTGGTTTAGCCAAATCTCTCTCTGACACTAAGTCTAATCTCATCGCTCTCAAAGTCCATGGCCTCCACTGATGTGCTTGGTAACGGTGAGTGACAAAAGACTAGTGGGTGGGAATGATCTCCAACTGACACTAAACCTCTCACAACTCAACACTATCACCAATTGATTGAATTTGGGTGTTTCGAGTACGATAGAAGCACTCTGCAGACTCAATAATCAAGGGATGTTGTTCAAAAGACACTTTATTCGTTACTAGTGAGTTTTACAAGCGTACTACTTGCACTAGTGGGGTGGGTAAGACACAATTGAATGAATGTGACTTGGTTTTGAGCTACTGCGCTCGTTGAGACTATGACTGCTTCGAAATAATGGCTCTCTTGGCCCTGTACTACTTCCTACAAGTGATCTTCACTTGACTAGTTCGCACTCTTGGCTTACTAGTGGCACTCTTGGCCTAGAAACTGCTCCTTACAAGTGATAACACTTGACTAGTTCGCACTCTAGCTTACTAGTGGCACTCTTGGCCTAAGAATAATACTTTAACTTCGAGAAATTGCAAGAATTACTTCGAAACACTCTTGGTCTTTGCAGGATACAATAGTATTGCTCAAAAGGGACTTCAATTCACTCAATTCTATAGGTAACTTAGCAACTAGTAGCTGCTTCATCGAGGTTAAGCACAAAAGCCTTTAATTGGGGGCACTAGACTCTTGCTAGTCACTTGCAATCGCAGGGATGGCTTGCCTCCCCGTGTGAGTGGCTATTCTACTACTTATATACTGTAAAGAAAGGTACAAAGCGATACAAACAGCTACACTAGTGGGGTATTTTCAGTACTGATTTCTTGGCTAGGCCCAAAATATCGCGCATAAACACGAAATAGTCGGTCTAGAAATTGCTATTGGATGACTAGTGAGCCATGGAGCTCAGCTAGCAGTTTAATCTCGCGTTCTTGACCCAGCAACTCGCCACTAGCGCTGGAGCTGAATGACTAGCCACACCCTCATGCTCACAACCGTAGTCGGCCATGATTGAAAGTGCAGCTGGGCTATACTAGTGCCGATCGTAATAGATCTGATCGCACTAGTCGGATCTGGGCATAACGTTAATCTGTTGCTAATTTATTTCTAAGTCCTGCTTCGAGATTGCTGCATGACTAGTTAACCTGACTTAGGTGTTTCTGCCCCGATCAGTCTGCTAGTGACCAAACTTCACAAGATCTGTGTATTCTGCTTCTTGTTTGGTGCACTAGTCGCTATTGCTCGTCTACTAGTGGCCTTATATTAATTAGTCTGGCTAGTATTCAAGTCACTAGTATGGCTGGCTGGTAGATTTAACCCACTAGTGGTGTCGCATCTAAGTCCTGGCTTCATTAGTCGCATACTGCTGTAACTATCAGCTCAAAGCCTCAGCTATAGTCCTTTTTATTATCACTAGTACAGGATAGATATGCAATTGTATTGTTACAAGATCGCAAAATCTAGGTGTGAATGCATAGACAGTGTATCACTGCTCCGTTGGACTATCTCTTATCCTCTAATCCACTCCACACTCTCTGTGGACTCTGCTCTGCTAATCAACTTCAGGACTTAGGCTCAAGGGTGACATTGCTAATAGCTTTGCCAAAGCCTACTGCATTTAAGTCCTTTGGAATAGGACAATTCCTCCAAATATCGGCCTTTTCCTCTGCAGTTAAAGCAGGTATGATCCCCTTTCACTAATGGAGATCATCCCTGATACTTCTGCCCTTCAGATCTCCTCTTCCTATTGCCATGAGAATTCTGCACAGCTGCAGTGATATTCTCTGCATCATCCCTTTCTTTCTTAGCCTTTGATTTGGCATGCTGCATGTCACAACTATGAAAGTTGTACTCACATTGTAGAGAGTCAATGATGTCATCAACTGATAGTGTGATGCATGCACATCTCAATGATTCCTGGACCATGGAGATGAAGATTTAGTACTCACAAGGTATGGATTTGAGTACCATTGACTCATAATCATCATCTGATATATTGATACCCATGTTCAATAGGTCATCATATGTCTCTGTGAGCTTGTCCAAGAATTTGCATACATTTACATGCTCTCTATAGTGCATAGCCATGAAGTTGGCCTGTAAGTTTGCCTTCATCACTTCTGATTTGCACTGGAATTCTTCTTCCAACTGTTCCCAGATCTGGTTGATACTGGGTGTGCCCTGAATAGCTTTTTGAAGGGTGCTATCTGCAAGTGTACCTGTCAGGTGAGATCATGTCTGCAATTCTTCTTGCTGCCATTTCATGTATTCTGTAAGAATGGTCTGATCAGTTTCTCCTAGGCTAGGTACTGTGACCACATATGTATGGTCAAAGTGATGGCCAAGCCCAGTGCCTTGGACTGTGATCTTCCAGCACTCTCAGAAAATAGACCAACTCTTTCCCTTGGCATCAAGCTTTGGGATGTGCACAAAATAATCAACTTGTTGGACAGAAGAAGAAGATAGGAGATGGGCATAGCTTGGCATAGAGAATGCCATACTGGTGGATGTTGATGTGGGGTTGATGGAAGTTTTTGGGTTCATATTCAAAGCAGGTTTCATAGGTGTAGTGCTGGCAGCAGTGCAAGGATTGTTACTAGGGGCAGATGTGGTGTTAGTCATTATGCAGTGAGACTAAAGAATGGTATGGTGATGTGCTCAGTAACAGCAAGTGGCAAAAGACTAGTGGGCAGTGATATGCCATCTATGTGTTCACACCTAGATTTTGCAATTTTGTAACAATACAATTGCATATCTATCCTGTACTAGTGATAATAAGAGGACTATAGCTGAGGCTTTGAGCTGATAGTTACAGCAGTATATGACTAGTGAAGCCAGGACTTAGATGTGATACCACTAGTGGGTCAAATCTACCAGCTGGCTATACTAGTAACTTGAATACTAGCTGGACTAATTAATATAAGGCCACTAATGGATGAGTAATGCGACTAGTGCATCAAACAAGAAGCAGGATACACAGATCTTGTGAAGTTCAGTCACTAGCAGGCTGATCAGGGCATAAATGCCTAAGTCAGGTTAACTAGTCACGTGGCAATCTTGAAGTAGGACTTAGAAATGAATTAGCAACAGATTAACCTCACATCTAGATCTGGCTAGTGCGATCAGATCTGTTATGATTGGGCATGAGGATAGCCTGGCTGCACTTTCGATCATGGCCAACTACAGTTGTAAGCGCGTGGCTAGCCATTCATCCTCAGCACTAGTGGCATGTTGCTGGGTCAAGAATGCGAAATTAATCCACTAGCTAAGCTCTGTTGATGAGCCTCCAGGCTCTGTATGCTCAGAATTCATGGATTTTATACACTAATTGTCACTTGTTACAATTTTTCCATTTTCTTATCTTATCTCTCGAGTGCCTATCTAATCTCATCTTATCTACAGTGCTCATTGCTCTTATCACGGACATCAGACCAATCACCACATCTATAACGGTTGACTTCAGCTCTGTTGCTACAGCTCATGACAGTCGCTCGCCTAGCTTGTTGTTTTCATTATTTCATGCTTAGTTACCTGACAGGACGACATGTATCCTCTTCTATTCTTAGCATCACACTTTTCGTATATAAGTAGTGTAGTTCTCGCTGTAGTATCCTCAGCTTCAAACTAAAGTTTATCCATACCTTGTCTACTCAGCACAAGCACCAAAGAGACTAGCTGTACAAGAGTGATTGTCCAAACATGAGACAGCTCTTGTATTATGCAACATCTTTATAAGGTCACGTGTTAGGCAAGGCCTAACAATTAGTTTGAAGCTTCCCCTCTTTCTCTTCAACTGCCATTGCCGCAAAGATGAAAGACCTATGAACCCTGACAACCTAACCATAACCGTCACCGCCGCAATTGGAGGAGCCTGTCTCCTCGTACTACTCACCGCCCTCCTTGTTCTCGCATACTGAGAACAAATCAAAAATCTCCTCTGCATCCGAAGACATCCAGTACGTCGATGAACTGCACCCACCCACTATGTCCTTCCCTACATCCAACCTGGACCACTCGTGGAACGAGTGGGCCTGGAACCAACCCACCCCCCCCACCCAGAGGCACACGACCTTTCACAATAACTTGTCCAACAAATTTCCCCCAAGGAATGCGACCCCAGGGCCCAGCAATGTTCCAAGAACCCCCCTCCCGCCTATCCCACTGCTGAGGCCAAGGACTACGGCCGGTACCTATGGGCTCAGTGTTATGATTTTTCCATTTTCCTTATCTTATCTCTTGAGTGCCTATCTAATCTCATCTTATCTACAGCGCTCATCACTTATCATGGACATCAGACCGGTCACCAACTGGTTGCCTCGCCCATAATGAACAACTTCAGTTCTAGTGCTACAGCTCACGACCATCGCTTGCCTAGCTCAGTTGTTTTCATTGTTTCACGCATCATTACTGTGTGATGGACACATATCGATGCTATTCTTAGATTCTTACCTTTAGTATATAAGTAGCATAGTTCTCACTGTATATCCCCAGTCTTGAACTAAAGTTTATCTTACCTTGCCAATACCGTGATTAGCACCAATTGACTTAGCACCTAAGTGAGTGATTGTCCGAATGCGAGACAGCTCCTTAGTGCCTTACATTAATAAGGTCACGTGTCAGGCTAGGCCTAACACTCAGTTCCAGATCCCTCCCCCCAATGATGATTACGCAACCGCCCCAGCCACCAACCTGGTCTGGGCACTCGTACCTGACCAACCCATTTTCCGTCCCACTCTCTGTTAGACCCGAACTCCGGTAAAACAAACAAGACTAAACAAAGGGCTGTATTGTGTTTGTACAGTCACCCAATGAGTGTCAAAGTTTGCTAACGGTAGTCATGAGGTTGAATGCTTAGTTGTCTAGGCGAGGAATGAGTCTGAGAGTAAGTTTGGTGTATTGAAACTTTAGCTCAAAGCTGGAGAATATACAGTGAGAGCTACACTACTTATATACTGTTTTCGTTGGTGCTATTAATACTACTGTCCTTCGGTAACCATATGAGAACTGGGCAGTCCGTGGATGTGACTGGTGTCCAGACGTGACCATTGGAGCTCTGATGGAGTTTATTGGAGTTGATACATGATGAGCACTCCAGGATTCAGTGAAGTGGATATGTGACCATGGTGCTTTTGGTAAGCATCAAGATTAGATGTGATAAGATCCAGATAAGATTGGCACTATGATAAGATAAGAAAAATGGAAAAATCATAACACTCCCACCCTCTCAGTTCAAATCAGCACCCCCACCAATCTCGCACCCCTCCCCTCGGACAGCGACTCTGATTCCTCAGATGATTATGGAGGAAACGAGCCCATCACTGAGTGAGAGGACAATGACCCCCTCAACCCCCATGGCCCTAACTACGAGTGGCCAGAACTTGCCACCATTGACCAAGCCATCCTCAGTCCCTACCATTCCCAGGCCTGGGAACTATGAAGGCACAACCACGAGATCTTTGGAGGGATGGTACCAGAAGAAGGTGGACATTGTCCCTTCCCCCTGACTCTATCCCAACTCGCCACCGATGAGTTGAATATGACAACACAGCCAATACCATGGCCCCAGGACCAGCCACCTACTTGGGCAACAGGGCCCAGACAGCGATGAAGCCAGCAGATCCAACGATTCACCACAACCAACCAAGGAAGAACAACTACAGCAGGCACGACTGAAGTCAATAGAGAACCAGCGCAAGGTCGACGATCTTCGTTGACAGCTCGAGGCAGCCAAAGACCACAGGGCAGATCATGACATGATCTGGAACTTCGCCCAACTCGATGACGACAAGGGCAAGGATCCAGATCATGGATGCCCCCCAATCCCTGAATGGCGAAAACCGCTCCATGAGTGAAATGATCAGTACTCAGTACCCTGACCACCCCCAAAGTGGAGGGCCCCCGGCCCCTGTTCCCAATCTCATCAGCCACTACGCCGATAATGCCCCACACCTAGGGATCAAGCCCGTGCTCCTCCAACCCCCTAAGGCCTTCAAGGAGGAGCATGATGATATCAAACACTTCGTAGGCGACTGCATCGTCTACTTTGAGGCGTTCACCTCCTACTTCCAGTTCACCTCACAAACAGTGCCCTTTACCACATCCCACTTCGATGGACCCACCAAATCCTGGTGGGTATACAAGCAACAAGAGTTCTGGTCCGCCTCCTACAAGGACACCACCATGCCCTGCTTCCAGTATCCAGAATGGGTCGAATTCATACGACTCATTAACACCCAGTTCCATGACCCCACAATAGAGGAAGTACACAATAAGATGTTCAACCTCCGCATAGGGAAGAACCCAGCCACCCACTACTTCCAAGACCTTGAACGAGAAGCAGAGCAAGCCAGTCAACAAGGTGACAAGGGAGAAAGGGAAACAATGGTATGCACAGTATGACTTGGGATTCCTGAGTCATACACCAACTTCATCGCCAACACCAGGTACAATATACCCCAGACATACCCTAAATGGAAGGCTCACCAGTCAAAAGAATATATCAGATCCAGTCAATTGGCTGGGGACCCATTTATAGTACTCAATGCTGTCACTCTCCCTGGGGACCATCACAGATGGTCACAGCCCTCTCACGTGCTCACTAGGGCACAGCCATGCCTCCAGTGCTGGTCACTGGCAGCATGCACTTGCCTGCTCATTGTGGGTGCTTAATTTCTATTTTCAGATCTGTCATCAAATGATCTCATTTTTGATCAGTTCCTGGGGGCGGGTAGAGATCATTCTGTGCATTATTGGGTGCACCCTCCCACCTGTTGGGAGTCGGATCCATTCTATTTTAGGAATTTTTTTTTTACATGCCGCTTTTTGGTGTGACAGCCAAAATGGCTTATTTTCATTAGGGGTTGGGAAATTTTTTTGTATTGGTCCTAATACATGCCAAAACATGTCTAAAACAATGCTAGCTACGTTTCGTGGCAGTTGGTGAGCGGTAGAGGCTGGATGCAGGTGACGAAACTAGCAGAATGACGTGCAGCAACCAAATCGGCAATCAAGCCCAATCCAGCATCTGGCAATACTCCTCTGCAGTGAAAATGGCTTTTTCTCGTTTTTGAAGGGTGGGGATTTTTGGCCTCCCTCTAATTTGTGTTAAACTATGTATAATACAACACTACATACCTTTCGTGCCTGTTAACACATGGTAGAGGCTGGATGCAGGTGATGATTGTAGCAGGATGACCTTCAGCAACCAAACCAGCAGTCGAGCCAAATCCGGCAGCACCTGTTTGCAAACCCCTCCACTCTGGGAACTCTCGAAAATATGATGCAAACATAGTAGCAATCACTTTAATCTACCAGGTGATATCTGTTATACATTCAATGAAGCAATACAGCAGATACCTGGGCTCAATGTAACATTTTCTTGCTTGGATACCCTTCCAATATCACAGTAAAACATATATAAATAAAATCTTCCACTCCAATGATTGTGCCAAAAAACCCTGTTCAAATTGTCTCTCATCACAACATTACAAATAATTGTATTATCAGCATTACGAGCTGCTTTTTACACACCCCCACCGACTCCAGAGCTTTGATTTCCTCCCTTGTACCCTCCCTCCATACCCTCATCATTGTGTTACCCTCGCCAGCCTTGCCTAGCTCATGCCAGTGTCCGCTATGGAGGCCTTGTTGTGTATGTGGCTCATTCACCATTGTCTCAACGATAATAACGAAGGGCTTAGCATGCACATGGCACAGCCAGCTAGTATCAGGATCTGCGGTAGCAATATTGATGAGGAGCTCACTGTCAAATCAATTAGCAGTAGGCCTAGAATCCATGCAGACAACACTCACTGGACAATGGTCTCATCAAGGAAGCGTGTCTCAGGCATCTTTCAGTTGGAAGAACCCACACCAGTCTTGTGCAAGGTGGTGATGATAGTAAGATAAGAACTGATACTGGTCAGGTGATTTGTACTGCCTTGGTAAACAAAATGCAAAGTTCAAATATTTCATAAATGTGTCTTAATTGTACAGAAAATATATACTAATAGCTTGAACACTCACCAATGGCTACAAACTAAGAGATAAAGCTTACAAAAAATGTCCCAAAACAAAGTCAACATCCTCTATGGCTTTCAGACATTCCTCATGGGCATATTTGGCAGCAGCAATGCCACGATGTCCCTCCTCCTTCATTCCTTTCAAAGTCCATTCCCAGAAACACAACACAGCCATGATGCTTACCCACCCATTCATGCCTGGCATTCTAAGAGCCTTCCAGCTTCCCTCTGACTTCGTATCCAGGTGTCCGTCTTCACCTATCAACAGCATTGTGCCTGACTCATCCCGTGGCTGGAAATCTGGTTAGAGTTGAGCCCACCACATCGAAAAATTTGTCTCAAACTCCTTTACCAGGTCCACACTGCTCTGGACAGCCTGTAGACGAAAGTGGTCAGTTCATCCTCGATTGATCCAGTCACTGATGGGCTTGGGACGATCCGCAGTGCTCAGTTTACCACCATCATTCCAGCAATCCTCGCGAACTTGAAACTGGATCCATTTCTCCACCAGTCAAAGCAACAGTGCCGACACCTCCTCATGCTTGAAGAGCTTGATTGTGTTGACTGCCCACTTAGGCGCTGTCGAGGGAAGTTGCAATTTGGACAGCTCGTTCATTTCTGGCAAGGTAGGATGGCTGGATGCTTCTGGTGTAGTCTTCCCTCGAGCACTAGCTCTTGATCCTCAGGTGTTCCTTGTACCTGAATAACCATAGGCATCAATGCAAGGATTTACTAAACATGATTGATCACACACCTGATTGCAACCGCTCAGCCCTGTCTTGAAGAGGAGTTGATTTCTTAAAAATGTCTGCGCTGCCACCAAGCTCTTCACAAGGCTGCTTTTCCTTTTGACACTGCAGTTCTTTGTGACCCTCCAACTCATCGGGACCCCTCTTCTTTCCTGACAACCTCTTCCAGTGTGACAGAGTTCACCCTGGACACAGCAGGCGATGGAGGTCTTGATATACTTGGTGAACCAGCTCTCGACATGACCAGTGAGACCAGAGGGCTTGCAGCAGACCCTAGATCTGGATCTCCAGGTGGAACATCGCTTGCAGTGGAACGTGGCAAAGTTGGTCAAGATGCAGTTGGCAGTGGTGTTTTTCTGGCAAGTGTCGCTGGATCTGGCATGATGGCAGCAGGGTTTTCTGGTTCTGGAACTGGAGGTACTGCAGGCACCGCAGATGAGCCCGTCATTGGGTCCGTTGGGACTTCTGGCTCCTTCGTCGCCTCCACTGCCTTTGTCACTGGGGCTTTGTCTGTGGAATTTCTGTCGTCTCGCCCACCCTCGGAGCCCATACTCTTCTTGAGTGCATCTGGTGTCTTCTTGACAGGGGCCTCCCTCAACAGTTTCTTTTTTTTGGATGAAGCCTTCATCGCTGCCGGCATCTCCTCTGAACCCCCAGCAGCGTTGAACAAATCCTCCTTGACAGCATGCAGTGTGACTCCATTGGCTTCTGAGGCGAACCCAATGCTTTCGAGGGTTGGCGTATTGGCTGGAAGGGCTCGTTCTCAGCGCATCTCGATGGCTATGGCATAGCTTAGTCCATCGTGCTCATTCCATATCACATAACCACTCACTAAAGCACTTCTTGATGAAAGTACCATAAATTGGTAATATGAACCTCTTGAAATTCGCCCGCTCAGCCTCAATGAAGGTCTGTTTCATGGAACCGAGTGTTTTTCTGCCATGAAAGCTTTTCTGTAGGATTAGCAGCCTTCTCTCCCAAAGTTCACAGGACACGTATGATGCAATATGGGGCCGTCCACTATCTGCTGGCTGTGGTCCAGCTACATATACTGACACCACACATCCCATCGCCTCCCCAACAACATCTATTAATGGCTTCAAGATGCCTGGAAGGCATTCCAAACACCTAACAAAGCATCAATCAGTGGTAGTCATATTATAGGTGTTTCAAACATACGCACTCTTGCAAATCCTTGGGATCCTTCAATATTGGCGCCTTCAACTTCTCCTCATACTCTTTTGTAGCTGCTTCATGCTCCTCCACTGCCAACTCCTCCCAAGCTGACTTCTCACTGTTAGGAAGTTTGTGATACATCTTGCTCTTGAAGGATTGGTATGAAGCCACATGCTGTGAAGGCTTCATCAGTTTATTTGCCTCCTTCAGCGCATCCACCTTGGTCTGCCAGGCTTCATCAACCTCTTTGGTATTGGCCTTGAACCACAAAGTGAATGCTTGGGGTTTATGAGGCTTTGAGAGCCCAACACCTGTCAGATGATGCAGAATCATGGTCCAGGGATTATCTGTGCCAGTATCTCTGGCAGACATGTTGCGTCGTTTGGAGAATTGGTAGCAAAGCCAGCGTTGTATTTGCTAGAGAAGTCGAAGTCAGCATTCACGTCACCCATCATGTTGGCCAACATGCACTAACAATGTGCTTCGATTTCAGTGTCTATTGTGACCATGACTCACCTCAGCTTGATACTTCAAGGTCTTGCAATCCTCCTGGTACCTGTTCATCTGCTTCTCATATTCCACAAACATCAGGCTGTCTTCATCTGGCATTGGTATCTCTGGATCAGGCACATCATCATTGACATGGACAAGATGCTCAGGTGATGGCTCGACATTGTGAGTCAAGCTAACCGGATATCTTTTGAGATAGTGTCATACCACGTCTGCAATGTATTCCACAGCATGCCCCTCCTCCACAGCCTTGATGTACCCTTCAATTTGTTGGATCAAGAACTCTTGATGTGAGCCACGAAAGGCTCCAGGATTGACCATGGTGTAGATCTATCATGCCAGTGTTGAGCTAGTGCGAGGACTAGGACAAGGTTTCTTACCTTTGAACACTTCATTTGGCTGGAAAATGTGTCTGTCAGAGCGACCGTCAAAATCAGGTGAGCAATTTCTCCTTTTTCTTTTTCTTTCTTTTTATTATTTAACTACTTTAATAACCCCTGCCCCTCCTAGGTTTATTTCACAAAGGCAGGTGGAGCTCCTGTATTCCTGATGGCCAGCACCACATGGAGACTATCTCTAACAAATAACCCCCTCGCAAGGGTTCAGCTCGCTATGTCATCCACCCCTCCATCCTCGCCCAGCTCGTTCCATCCTTCTACTCGTTCTTTGAGCCGCCAGTCCTCTTGTGCACAAAGCGCAGCAAAGTCTAGTAAGCACTTTTAAACCCGTTACCAACAAGCCCTGACTCCTTCCATGTAGCCCCGTATTACAAACATGAACCGACCTTTTCCGGAACTTTTCTTGATGATGAGACTGAGGAAGAACTTGGTAATTGCATCTTGTTGAACTTCATGATACATCAATCCAACGAACTTCATTCAGATGATGATGGTGCCATAACGACAACAACAATGACCACTGTCACCACGACTGTAGTCAAATCTCCCAGCTGTGTGACCATTCCCAGGTTTCAAACCCCCCTGCCGACTCTGATGAAGCCTGAGATGAACCGCTGTTCAGCTTCTACATCAACCCTGAGCTATTCCCCTCTCTCGCCAACCAAACTGTGCCAGAGCCCAGCCCCATCCACTCAGTTTGATCACTCCTCGCCCATAAAAACCCCTGTTTCGAGCGATCAAGCCAGAAACTCCCAGAATATCAAGACCAAGGGTAAAGGTAAAGCCAAGCAGCCATCCACCCCAAAACTAAGCTACCGTATCCCTCATCCAAATGAGCTCCTATGCCCTGGTCACATTTTCCCAGCACCAAAGAAATGGCATGTTGTAACTGTTGGCCAGGACGTTGGCATCTTCTCAAGCTGGTATGTATCACAATGTTCTCATATCTGTGTTGAGTTTAACACAGGTATAGGTTAGATGCGAAGGCATGCATCCGAGGTGTTACTGACAATTGTCATGTCACATGGCCTACGTATGCCCAGGCACTCGAGGAATATCGCCGGCAGTATGATGCCAGCAACATTGAAATTGTCCTCCTTCCAGGATCCGAGTGGGCCAATGCAGTGTCTCTGGAGGATGAGTATGGTCAGTTGGATTACAATGAGGAGGTTGAGCAGGCCCTCTGTGAAGCAGAAGCCCATGCTGTAGCTGAGCAAGCCTACAAAAGTGTGATGGAAGCATGCAGATATAAAGTCTAACCCCTTGTAGTACAATTACACATTGACCTGTCAAATTACTGAATACACCCCACTCAAATGTTTATTATCCCTCCTTGTGTGCATGGCTTATCTGTCAATGTAAAACAAACTTCAAATTGCTAATGTCCTAGTATGTAAACGAATTTTATTCCGCCCTTTTGCTACCTACATCCTGCCTGAGAGATCTATGAAGAATGAGCTGCTCCAACCCACTGATGCACGAAATTGAATGCCAAACCTTTTTTTCCACTGATGAGCTCTCTCCTTTTCTGCGAGCTCTGACTTTTTGGAAGCTCAGTATAAGGCCTGACTCTGTCTCTTGCATTCTTGATAGGCAGCTCTTTCTTGGGGTGGCAGTTTGGCAATTCGCTGTTGACACCTAGATCCCACCTTCAATAATGATGATGGTTGACATTGAACAGAGATATCATCATACCGCTCATTCCTATCTTTAGCTTTCTCTACAAGAGATTCTGCATTTCTGTAGGGCAGTTGAACATCTGCGTGCTTGATGTAGAGAAAGCGTGCACCTATTGTAATATCTACGCCCCGTTAACACTTTGGATGGCATGTTCTTCATCTCCAAAGCCAGTGCCACCAGAACAGGGTTGTCGCTGTCGATGAACTCGCACCATGCACATCTGTTAGAGCCTGATTGAACTTCAAGAGTGTTTTCTGGTGAAGCATTGGGAGAGGTCTGATCCATGGTGGATCGGAGGCAAGGGCCGTGGCTATTTTGAGACTGTTCCCCAAGTGGACACGTTGCAAATTCGCCATGCTCCAACACAAAGAAAGATGTTCACTGGGCCAACATACCACAGGAATAGACCTATTAGGATGTCAAACAAGCCATCATGTTATGTTCAAACATCCTACGTACTTTGAACCTGATAGCTACATACAAAGCTACCACCTAAGTTATGGTGTTCAGTCAATTTCAATGTTGAGTCTAGGTTGAGTTATGCTTTTGAAAGTCATTTCGCCAGTTTGCATGGACGCATTGTCAGACATGCACGATTTCGTTGAGCCTACACAGGGTCGCTATATCTCTTTCACTCTCATGCAGGCAAATATGAGGACGTGCAGATATATATTCTTAGTTGGATGTAATATGGTTTTGTCTTACTTTCTTCAGCTCTTCAAGAGTTGAGAACATCTGCAACCCCATGGACCACCGTTCAGCTCTCCGCTTCTTGGCATCTGCAAGCTCCTCCTCTCCTAATGATGCCCAATATTCCTCGACTGCATTAATACCCATAGTCAACCCAGTGGAACAGACCACCGGCAGAATACTGGGTGAAAGAGTATCATTGTTCTCACCAACTGATGGTGGTGTTGGAATGCTTGAGGATGGCGGACAGTATCAGTATGGTTGAGCCTGGGGGAAAGTCAATGACTAGCTTCAGGTCCCATAATACAAGGTGACCACCACATCGAGGGTTGAACCGTCTGAGAGCTGTGATCGCACACCAGCCAAAAGGCAGGTTGCCAGAGTCAGTGTGCCTGAAACAAAGGGTATGGGGGCCAAAATTGAAGGTTGCAGTGGTGAATATGCTTTGAACCCAATTGGCTACCAAGGTAAGGTCATGGAGGAGGAGGTCGCGCAGGTAGGTGGTGTAGTATCCAAAAGTTTTCAGGACCCAGATAGAAAATGCCACTACATCAATTCACCAATGAGAATTGGCATCTACTGAAGGGAGGTGGCACTTACAGCTGGCAAATCCGGCTAGGTGAATGAAGGCCAGAGTGTTGATGAGGGTGAGGAGAGCACGGTGTTAGTGTTGTTGTGGTGAAGATTTTGTGGATGCTGCATGAAGTGTCAGTGAGTGCACTGTTTCCTGGCTGTGAACATGTACAGTCTGGGCCGCCGCTGAAGGAAATGCTGATGCTGAGTGCTGGGAACTTGCCACGCCAATGCTTTTGTTGGTCTTCAGAAAATTTGCAGCTCTGACGCAAGGGTCTCAAGGGTATCCACGGCCTCATGATGGAGGGTCTCCCAGTTCAGGTCGTCAGGATGCCCTGCCAAGACGCTGATTACATGTCCCTGTTGATTGACAACAGGAGTCGGTGTTCTGGTGGGTAGTCAGATTGGCCTAGAGGTATTGGCATGGCAACTCACTTGCCTTGCCACTCATAGTGGCGGAAGTTGTATTGCAGGCCTACAAGCTCATCCAGGGTGTGCTGCCATTTCCAACTTTCCTCCCTCAAGCCAATGTATCCCGATGACGCGTGGGGGGCATTGCCAACGTCCGTAGTCTGTCATGATGGGATCAGCAGCATGGATGTGTTTGGCTTTGAGGCAGGGATGCATTATCAGTGCCGAAGTCCTTTGCTGCTTCCTGGTGCTTTTCATTTATGATTTTTGCAGCTTTGTCGCTTGCTATGGATCTTGGACGATGTAGGTAGAGGATTGTTGGTCCCGGGGTACCTCCAGTGGTGTAGTCAACAGTGGTCGGGTGTATGGCCAATAGGGTAGGCTCTTCCAGTGATGGAGGACGGCTGGTAGGCGGTGAGGAGAGAGGCAAGTGGGTGTCAAAGGGGTCATAGGCATCGAGCGACTCGAGCTTCTCCTCCTCTTCAATGCGAGTGCACAGCAAGGTCTTGAAGTCGAACTATGGGTCAGGACGGTGATAACGGGGCCCTCCCATGAGAAATATTTGGTCTGAATGTTGACATGCTTGAAAAGTGTTCACATATGTAATTTTGCGAAATGTATCAATACATATAGTTTATGAAAACCTAGATACCAAGGCAATGAGAGATACCTTAGAGCGCAATGTCCTAAGTGCAGGCAATGAATTACTTTGAGTGATGTTCGGTGGAGCACATGGCTTAACTGTAGAGTGATACTGTAAGGGTCACACTAAGTATAAAGTCCCAGCACTTGACACTGAGTACACTGACAATGCACAGAAGACATGCACTAAGAATAGAACCAGAGAAGCTCAGGAGATAATAATACTTCGTGCAACATTGATCTATGATGCACAAGGCACTGCCATGCGGTTGGCTTAGTGCTCTAGACCTCAGGATGTCAGAATCGGAGTAAAACCGATGTCTCTGGCTTTGGCCAAAGTGCGGGAGACCTAGACAAGGAGCTGGTTGCCCTAGATACCATAGAAATCACTAGAAGATATTATTCCTGAGACACACAAGCGCGTGGTATGCTAAAACCCTGAGATATACCAGCGACATCAATACACATGCAGAGCACAGCTAACTGATGCTGCACCATGGAGAAACCAGAGTCTGGCCCTGAGTCGGAGCACTGAGTAAGTGCCAAGCTATGGCATGATAGCAACGAGATGTGCAGGACCCAGAAAACAGAGTTACGCACCCAAAATATACTATATATGGTTTGTACTAATTTGTAGGATGTAGACTAGATAAATAGTGCAGTGTAAATTGTAGTGTACAAGTTTTGGACCCCCAGTTGTAGGTCGCAGTGCAAGCCCCTCAGCTTGACGCTCTAGCTTCAGGAGTAGTTTGTACTTCGAGCAGAGAATAGACCCTTTTATTGATAACATATTGAGTGACTTGAGTATTGCATGAGGCATAGAAAGCGAACACGGGCACTTGTGTACTGTTTGAGTGATTGGTTGACTTGCGCTCTAACCTGAGAATGAGAGATTTGTGTCATTGCAGACATGCTCTTGAGTTTTGAGGTTTTCTTGTGATGCAAGGTGCTACAGGTGGCAGAGGTTCAAACCCTTTGGTCTGTTTAGTGTTCATGCTTGAGGCCTTCTTTGTGACGCACGGTACTACAGGCAGCACAGGTTCAAACCCTGTGGTCTGATTAGTATGCACTTGAGGGTTCTCATTTCCCAAGCGGCAGAGGTTCAAACCCTTTGGCTTGTGGACAGGGTTTATTTGGTTATTGTGTCTCTGGATCACATAGGTTCAAATCCTGTGGCTTGAGTGGACGTGTTGTGAAGGGTTTCTGCTTAGAGCACAAGCTTTGAGTCATGTTCAGGGTGTGTTTAAGTTGTTGTGGTCACCTGTGTGTGTTGCACAAGACTTATTGAGAGTTTTGTGGGTGTGTGGTGACGAGTTGTGTATTGTAGTACACCTTTGCCTTGAGGCCAGCGACATCTGTCACTCCTCTTGTTAGAAAAGCCTTTGGACTTAGAGAGATCTAGATACCCTACGAGCGCTATCGCTATATGTGTGTATCGTATATTCTGAGAGTTTAGTTGTATTGCTTCAATCTGCTTCTATCGCATAATATCCCCCCAAGAACTTTGAGGGTTTGTGTGTGTAGTGTTGGGTGTGGGTGTGATCAGTGTCTTTGATGCTGTTGCATTTCTAGCCTGTGCGCACAGAGTCTCTTCAACGTGTCTATGATTGTGCATGCGCATGAACCGGGTGGCCGGCAGTATGGCATAGATGTAGCATACCTTCTGTGGTGTAAAGTCTTTGGAAATTGCACCTGAGGATGCAGGCATTAGCTTTGAAACGGTTTAGAAAAGGGACGCTGCAGCTTGGCTCCATTCATGAGGCAGTGGCAGTTGCCCAATGAGTTTGAATTCCTGGGCTCAAATATTTGGGTCTCATTGGGCGACTGTAGTTGCACAGCAGATGGAGACAGGCTAGAACAAAAGAGGAACTTGTACCTAGAACCCCACCAAACATTTTGATGTGCTCAGGGACTTGCAATTGCATGGTGGCCACTGTTGGTAATGGCAGAGAAAATCAAAGTGCGAGATCAAATTGGTTTGTTGACTGCTGTTGACTGTACCAGTTTGGATTAGCACATGATCTGCATGCCTTTCCTCAAGATCAGAAATGGCAAACACGTCCAAGTCGGCAGACAGCCTACCATGGCTGTCTACAACAATTGCATCAAACTTCCTAAAGACTTTGAGGTGATTGTATCCCATGATGCATCAATTTCTTCCCACAGTTGTATGGTCGAGACACCAAGATCTCCTCAAAAAGGATGCACCACTTGGGTCATGGGCGATCGTTGGGCTCCAGAGGATGATATGGAGATATTTCTAGATGAAACCGACGCTGGATTTTATGAGGAGCTGACAGGGGAAGTGTACGAGAGTCGGGTCTTTCAGCAGGCTAACCCTACTCAGAAAGGGAAGAGGAGCCGCACCAAAGTTTCAGTCTGTGTCGGATATGCTGGCTGGTCAATAGTGCACTAATCTTCCTCTCAGAAAAGGCCCCATATCATTTGGAAAAATCTGCACCAAGGCCAGTACCTGGATGAAATACTACACCATGAGGGTAGGGGAGACTACCAATGGGAAACAGCGTGTCCTGATTGTGTTTCTCGCTCAAGGGATGGCTTGAGCATGTTGGGAGTTCCGACATATCGATGCTGCAACTGCTTCCTCAATGATTTGACCTGTAAATTGTGCTGTGTGCAGCGCCATTGCCATGAACCCTTGCATAGGATCGAGGTGGGTAATACTTTCATTTATGAGGAATAATTCAGCTAATTCTCCCAGTGTTGGAATGGAGAGTGGTTTGAGCATTCAAGTTTGAAGGATATTGGTCTTCACGTGCAGCTGAATCATACCAGCATGCAATGTTGCCTACCAGTACCTGGTCATCAAGAATTCAAGGTGTTGCATGGAAGTGGCATACATCATGTAGTGCTTGACTACTGCGGATGCAAGAGACAGCTGCCCAAGCATGTGCAGCTACTTCGCAGAGGCTGGTTTCCTGCAAGCCAGCGTGTACCTCGAACCACCACCAGCTTTCAGTTGCTGGAGTTCCTTCACTTGCTTTCCCTGTGTGCAAAGACACCTCTATATGACTTCTATCGAACACTCGAGAAACTGACCACAAATACCAGAATCAACATGCCTAAGTCGCGCAACAAAGCACTTATGTGTATGCTTCTACAGTGGCGCCACCTGAAGATGCTCAAGCGAGGTGGGAGGGGTCATGTGGAGAATGGCGTAGAGACGATGCAGCTGTTGATGTGCTCGGTAACGGCGAGTGACAAAAGACTAGTGGGCGGAAATGATCTCCAACCGACACTAAACCTCTCACAACTCAACACTATCACCAATTGATTGAATTCGGGTGTTTCGAGTACGATAGAAGCACTCTGCAGACTCAATAATCAAGGGATGTTGTTCAAAAGACACTTTATTCGTTACTAGTGAGTTTTACAAGCGTACTACTTGCACTAGTGGGGTGGGTAAGACACAATTGAATGAATGTGACTTGGTTTTGAGCTACTGCGCTTGTTGGGACTATGACTGCTTCGTAATAATGGCTCTCTTGGCCCTGTACTACTTCCTACAAGTGATCTTCACTTGACTAGTTCGCACTCTTGGCTTACTAGTGGCACTCTTGGCCTAGAAACTGCTCCTTACAAGTGATAACACTTGACTAGTTCGCACTCTAGCTTACTAGTGGCACTCTTGGCCTAAGAATAATACTTTAACTTTGAGAAATTGCAAGAATTACTTCGAAACACTCTTGGTCTTTGCAGGACACAATAGTATTGCTCAAAAGGGACTTCAATTCACTCAATTCTATAGGTAACTTAGCGACTAGTAGCCGCTTCGTCGAGGTTAAGCACAAAAGCCTTTAATTGGGGCACTAAACTCTTGTTAGTCACTCGCAATCGCAGGGATGGCTTGCCTCCCCATGCGAGTGGCTATTCTACTACTTATATACTGTAAAGAAAGGTACAAAGTGACACAAACAGCTACACTAGTGGGGTATTTTCGGTACTGATTTCTTGGCTAGGCCCGAAACATCGCGCATAAACACGCAATAGTCGGTCTAGAAATTACTATTGGACGACTAGTGAGCCACGAAGCTCAGCTATCGGTTTAATCTCGCGTTCTTGACCCAGCAACGCGCCACTAGTGCCGGAGATGAACAACTAGCCACATCCTCGTGCTCGCAACCGTAGTCGGCCGTGATCGAAAGCGCAGCCGGGCTATACTAGTACCGATCGTAGTAGATCTGATCGCACTAGTCGGATCTGGGCATAACGTTAATCCATTGTTAATTCATTTCTAAGTCCTGCTTCGAGATTGCTGCATGACTAGTTAACCTGACTTAGGCGTTTCTGCCCCGATCAGTCTGCTAGTGACTGAACTTCACGAGATCTGTGTATTCTGCTTCTTGTTTGGTGCGCTAGTCGCGATACTCGTCTACTAGTGGTCTTATATTAATTAGTCCGGCTAGTATTCAAGTCACTAGTACGGCCGGCTGGTAGATTTGACCCACTAGTGGTGTCGCATCTAAGTCCTGGCTTCACTAGTCACATACTGCTGTAACTATCAGCTCGAAGCCTCAGCTATAGTCCTTTTACTATCACTAGTATAGGGTAGGTATGCAATTGTATTGTTACAAATTCGCAAAATCTAGGTGTGAACGCGTAGACGGCGTATCAACGGGCAGAGCGCAAATGAAACAAGTGTCTAGATTGTCAATCTAGATACTAAATCACACACACAATCACCAAATGTTAAGTTTGAGGGTGAGTACAGTAGAAGCACTCGTGGTGTACTTAGATAGTGATAATCAATTGGGTTTGTTCAAAGATAGCTTTGATTCAATTCTAAAGGCATTTACACGAGATACACTAGTCATGGTAGTGAGGTATATGAACGTGGGGTTGGTAGGATACAATTATGAGTGGTTCAGACTCAAATTGACTTCGTCTAGGAGAGCTTTTTAAGGCTTGACTAGAGAACACTTCAACAGCTAACAATCAAAGACCTAGATGGTCTACAAAGAGCGTAATAGCTCTAGAGTATACAGACTCGTTTACAACACAAGCGCACACACTTGCAACAAAGAACACACAGGTCCTGGCTTCAAGTATGCAACTTGCAAAGAGTCCTTGACTCTAGAGTACCCTGACTTTTTAACTGTTCAAACTTAAAAGCATTCTATGGCTTATTTCACTTCAACTAGGCAACATCTTCAGTCTGTGGTCGACTTAGCACATCTAGATCACTTTAGTTGGCTTTGGAGCGTGAGGCCTTTGGATGCGGAGCAGTTCTAGGAACTATCAAAGCACAAACGCAGGGACAACTCTTATTCCTTCTTAGTTTTTCTAGATTACTTGTAGCTGCCCTTTTGGGTTGACTTGGCAAACTTAAATTCACTTCAGTCAAGGATATGCACTTAAAACCAGTGATTTATTAGGTAGCTATAAGGCTACTAGCACAAACGCAGGGGGAATGCTTTCCTAGCATTATGCATCTAGTTGCTGCTAATTTATACGATTTGTCATCTAGGTATAGGAGCTAGTATCTAAAATAACTATGGTACGAGCTTTAGGTATCAATACAAATGATGAGTAATTAATTTACAAGGATTGCACCTTTCTGCGGTTTCTATTCAGTTAGATGGAATGGCTACGGGTTATTCTATTGACGAGGAGTGCCCTTGTGGTCTGCAGGAACTCCTCGCTCCTCTTTCATGGCTCGCCGCGCGGTACACCATTCAATACTATGGATTGCACAGTATCTCGAGAGTGTAACCACTGATTGTGATCGATTGTTGGTCTGAGACTGTATTACTTCGATCACTGCACGATCTGGTCAGTTATCTCGGTGCCAAGTAGCAGCTATTCAGTTATTCCAGTGTTATTCGTGTTCTAGACTAAGTTCATCTTGAAATAGGATTCATTCTGACTTAGCACTTTATTCCAGGTTTATTCAATACGTTGAGGTGACGAGTTATCTAGTTATTCTATGATTGCTTTGATGTTTGTACTCCATAGAGACAAGTCCCTGAGATTTGACTATAATAGTCTTGGTTTGTATGGGGAATAGCATTGAATACTGAAGGCAAGTAGAGTTGACTCGTCTACATGTCATCTCTAAGTCTGTTCTTGTACTGGTTTGCTCAGTATCTTATGTAGTATTTAGCTTAACAGTGTAAAGCCTCCACTATAGCCCTTTGTACTGCTTGTAGACTGCACTATTTGATTAAAATTTGCAAAATCTATGGGTAGCCTGATACCAAGTGTATCACCGTATGACCTAGCTGTCCTATGTCCTTCCTGTCCATGGCCAGGTGTGAACTTACCTGAGGGTTGGGAGAAAGCACCAGCCGAGCTAAGGTGAACCTTCCATTATGAACAGGGATGCTCAAAGGTTCTAATCAGCAGCTCTAGGTTTCTATATGTGCTGATGCTCTGCATAGACACAAACTTCCACCTCAAAAATCAGATGGTGTCATCGTATTTGCGAGATCTGGGTTTGGGTATTGGGTGGGGGTATTTTGTCCTGAAGGACCCCTATGATAAGTTTGTTCTAAACCATACGTCAGATGAAGATGTCAGTGCTTTCATTTTCACTAACTTAACAGATATGCTGACTTCGTATCTAGATCAGTACATGCGTGGGGTTTGCAGTGCTCGTGAAGCAAGATATGAAGTTTTCAAAAGGGATGAGATACACAGGAGTTGGTGCTGTGTCATGTGCTTGGGGGGAATTTCTTATCAGATTAGTAAATTTGCACAAGGGAGAAAGGTTCGTGAGGTGGCATGCTTCGGTGGTAATATTGCTGATGCGAGTGTTGACAGATATGCCCCAATGGACTATGCTTTTGGATCCATATTGTCCTCATTCACAGAGCTATTGCTGGTCATCATCAGCTATGACATAGCATGCCAATAGTTCATAAACCTTCAAAAGTGCATGAAAGACTGGCCCTCAGAGCTTCGTATTGTTCCTGAAAACACAACCCTAACGCTGGCGATTCCAAAGTTTCATGAGCCAGCACATAAACAGGAGGGTCATCAGGAGTTTTCCTGCAACTTGATCAAGGGGATGGGAGCTTCAGATTGTGAGGTACCTGAGTGGATCTGGGGGCCTAACAATCCTCTCGGAAATCTGACAAAGACAATGGGTCCAGGATCATGTCAGGATGTGTTAGACAATAACTTTGGGTTTTGGAATTGGCAAAAGTACACAGGCATGGGTATGTAACGTTCACATAGAACCTCAGAGACTTGTCTAATTGATGGGTATGGCAGGGTTGACCCTGTCTCAAAAATACATAGCAGCAATCAAGGAGCAGAACATTCAGGTTGAGGAACACCAAGGATTCACGACAGGGTTGCCTGAGAACCTGGTCATGGAGTGGGAGAAAATCTGTGTTGAGTGGGAAGATGCAGCTTTTCCAAAGACTGCCATTGAAAATCTGTTTGCTGTCAATCAGGATTGTAAGTGGGAACATTGTAGAGGGAGACCAAGGCTAACGAGTGCATTTGTTAGATATGTCAGAGGAGGAGGTGGAGAAAGAGTTAGAGGCTGAAGAGGAGGAGTGCCATCACCAAGGTGGAAGGGTACTACATGTGACAAGTGCAGACAAATTTGTAGTTTTAGGACTGGTGCTGGAGGAATCTCAATAAGTGAATTCTGTCTGTATAGGTGAAATGTGCTGAGCAATTGGTAACAGGCAAAAAATACAGGAGTTAGCAAGACAACACAAGAATCCAATGATGCATCAAGGGACGGCACTCACTGAGCAATGCAGCATTCTCAAGGAAAAGCTGCAAAATTGGCTTGTCCTGCATGCGATCTATATCCCTGGGCTTGTTCAATATCTGACAGAGATTGGGGAGCCATGCAGTGACGCCAATGAAAATCCTGAGGACGTCAGGCTTTAGCTGCCCTCCAGTTTGCCTGGCGATCAGCACAGGGCGATTTGTATGGAAGGGCTGCTGTGTATCAAGGATAAACTGTGGACTATACAGTGTCATGACGCGCTGAATGGAATTCGCCACACCCTTCGCCTCAAGACTCAAATGATCTACTTTCGAAACAAAAACACCTGGGGACAGGCACCAAGTACCAGGGCCAGGACAGTCATTGATGGGGTATATTGACATGCTCTGACGTTTGCGATGAAATACCGTGTGGCACGTTCAGCAAAGTGGGAGCTGTCTGGGCCTGGAGAGTGGGAGGAGATGCTGCAGATCCTGGAAAATAAGGACATCAAGTCATACATGGATGTAGATGGGAAGAAATAGGGACCAGGGCGACAAGGAAACAATGAAGATGATGACAAGCCCACCCATGCAAGTGAAGAGGAGGAGGAGGATGAGCTGAGTCTAGAAACAGAGGAACGAAGCCAGAAAGAGGGTACTGGAGAGATGCACCATACACTATCATGGATATGGCGCACTACAGCTGTGAATGTTGAGGACAGCACAGACAATAACAAGGAGATTCTACAGGCTGAATGGTGTAAAAGCCAAGTCAGGGCTAAAAGGAGCATGGAGGAGGTTCTTCTCCTGAGGGAGGAGATGCACCATGTCCTTGAATTCCTGTTGTGGAAAGTGGAGTGGTGGGCGGAGCAGCAGGGAGCAAGGGATGTTGGAGGAGATGAGGGTTTGGCAGAGGGACTTTGTTGCTTTGCTCACAATCAGAGAGAACTCCAGCTGCAACTGAAGGCAAAGTTCGAGATGATGTGGAAGACACTGTTAGAGGATATGGAGGTGACGCTGGGGGATTCAGAGGTTGATCATGATCATCCTGATGAGCAACAAAGTTCCCACAACTCAGATAGCGATGACGGCCTGGAGAATGTGTTTGAGCAGCCATAACATTTATGCTAATGCTGAGTATCTAGAATGGTATATATCTATGAAATGTATGTTGAATGCTATGTATTATCTTTTTTGGCAGCACAAATGCATGATTCCAGATTTGGCTTCATTACTGCTTTGCTTGCCAAAGGTTATCCTGCCAGCCAGTTTCATCCTGCATCCAGCCTCTACCACATGGGGACTGGCTCAGAGATTACCTAGCATTCTATTATGCATGATTTAACTGTTACGATTTTTCCATTTTCCTTATCTTATCTCTCGAGCGCCTATCTAATCTACATCTTATCTTTGGCGCTCATCGCTTATCTACGGATACCGGACCGCGGCTGCGTCATAGCCTACGTCATCGACACGACTCTAATGAGTGACTACCGGACCTTTACTACGGCTCGCGACCATCGCTCCCCTAGCACGACTTCTCTTACGTTTAACGAACCGTTACCTTGCGGTAACCACAGACATTGACCTATTCTTAGTATACGACGTTTAGTATATAAGTAGTATAGTTCTCGACTGTATATCCTTAGTCTCGAACTAAAGTTTATCTACACCTTGCCAATACCGCGATTAGCACCAATTGACTAAGCGCTAATACGAGTGATTGACCGAACGCGAGTCAGCTCTATTACGCCTTACGTTAATAAGGTCACGTGTCAGGCAGAGCCTAACAATTAGTTCGAGACTTCCTCTCCTCTTTCTCCGTATCCACTACGACCAAGAGGACCCCACCCTATGAACGACGACCAATACACGATCACCCTCGTCACAGCTGTAGGGGGAGCTCTTATACTTTCCCTCTTCGTAGGGCTACTAGTCTTAGCCTACGAAGATAACATCCGACGGTGCTTAGGCGCACGACGACACCGCGCCCCACGACAATACCCCTTCCTTCCAGCCGATTATGTCCCACCCTACGTCGCCAGATGGGCACCAGACCCCGACGCCCCGCAACCGATACGCCGTGCCACGGGATTCGAGCCCGGACGAGAACACGCTCGTCGACGCTCGGTCCCACCTCCCGCCTCCCCCCCTCCCTCCTCGCCTGAGTTCCCTCCGAATAGGGAGACACCGAGGCAACAAATCCCCCGAAGTCCAACGCCTGGCCCCAGCGGCAGCCAGGATGCTCGCCCAACCTCCGCCGAGGAACACGGCGCCTTCTTACGGGAATTCGTACGAATCCCAGACCCCGCCCCACCATACGAGCAGCTATACGAGCCGCTCCCGAGACCAGGAGAACGCCCCTTTCCCCGCCGCCCCGAGCGGATACTCGTGGCAGCAGCATCACGTCACCGGATACCAGATGCCCGTCCTCGTCCCCGACATGAAGACCCCTTTCCCACCCGGGCCTACGTCCTGCCCCACCTTCGACACCCCTGCCCCTCTGCCCCGACAGGACGGAGCCCAACGGACGAATCGTCCAGCGACGCCGGTTCCCTGGACGGTCTCGCCGAGCTCTTCGAGCAGCGAGACCGAGACGATCAGGTCGCCCTCGCCCGGGAGCGAGAGCAGCCATTATCAGACTCCTCAACTGCCGTCGAGGTCCCTATCACCCACATCCCCGCCTCCCGGAACCGCAACGACCCCCTCAACGAATTTGGAGGGGATTACGACTGGCCAAGCCTGGCCGACATTGACCGAGAACTCCTCGGTCCCCAGCGCACAGCAGCCTGGGAAATTAGGTGGCGCGACGTCGCACTACGGTCGCCCAACAACAACCCCCCTCCCCGACCAACGATGGGGGAATATCTCGCCCGCGAGCGAGACAATCGTCTTCTCCATGCCGACGATAACAGCACCACGCCCGAAACCCGCGCCATCGCGAACCGCGATCGGAGCCTATACCCACCCGCCGCAGGGCACCGACTACATGGGCTACGCCCAAGAACCGCCGACGAACAGCTGGCCCTCGCAGCCGTCCTACTCGTTCTCGCCAGGGACTTGGGAGACCGACCCGACCTGGACAGTCCCCACCAGGTTTGAGGACGAACAGGGGGGGCTGTTCGGGTCGTATACCACCGACCACCAAGGCAGGGGCGCCTTCACGACCTCACCCCCTCGTCTCCCCGACTCACCCCCGCGCAACGCCTTCGGCCGGCCAATGGCTCCTAGAGCACCCGGCAACCCCCGATACCCCGCCACCTATCGCGGCCCAAGAACGACGTTCCTCCTGGCAGGAGGAGACGCCAACAACGACGTCCCCATTGACGTCGAAGAAGGAGGATCCAACCAACCTCCCCGACCAAACTCCGCCGAAAGGAAGAGAGCGGAAGCACAGCTCAAGTCCACGGAGAAGCAGATGTGGGCAAGGCAGCTGAGGAGAGAGTACGAGGCTGCCCAGGACGAAGCAATCGGCTTCGACAAGACCTGGGGCTTCCACGTCCCACCACCTCCGGACGACGACAACGACGACGACGACGATAACGACGACCCCGACGACCCCCACGGGAAGAAGCCCGCCCGCGGACGACCATCCGTCCCAAACCCCTATCGGCCGCTTCACGAACGAAGCGACCGATATTCCGTTCCGCGCCCTCCCCCTGGCAAGGGAAGGAAAATACCGCCTCCCCAGCCGACGGGTACCGCCCCGCCAGACGCCGCCTACCTCGGGATCAAGCCAATCATGATCCAGACCCCCAAGCCGTTCAAGGGGGCCCACGACGACATCGAGCGGTTCATCGGCGACTGCCTCGCCTACTTCGAGGCCTTCGCCTCCTACTTCCTCCACGACTCCCAATACGTCACCTTCGCCGCCTCCCTCTTCGACAACGCCGCCAAAGACTGGTGGGTCTACAAGCGACCCGAGTTCTGGGCTGCCAACACCTATCCCGCGCGATTTCGGTATCCAACCTGGGCCGAATTCGTCGCCCTCATCGAAGAACGCTTCCGAGACCCAGCGTCGGAAGCCATTCACGAACGAAAGATGTTCGAGCTGCGGATGGGTAAGCTCCCCGCCACGCAGTACTTCTATGAGCTGGAGCGAGAGGCCAAGTTGGCCAACAGACGCAACGACGAGACAGAGAGAGGAGTACTCGTCAAAGCCGTACGCATCGGACTCCCCGATTCGTACACGAAGATCATCGCGGATTTCGGGCGCGACATTCCCGAAACGTACCCAGAGTGGAAGGCGCACGCTTGCGCAATGTACGACGAGCGCCAGAAGAAATGGGCGTTCGACCAGGGCGCCAGGGTCAGTCGCGATCAGCGACCTCCCCAGAAGGGCAACACTACCGCCCCCAGCAGCTACGCAAAAGCAGCAGGGGGTGCGACAAGTTCGTCGACGGGCAAACCGTCGAGCAGTGGAGCCAGCCGTGATTCCAGCGGTAAATGGACGACACACGGAGGACAGGGGATCCCGATGGAGATCGGCAAGATGAGGGCAAAAGGATTGTGCTTCAGATGCGGTAAGCACGGACACTTAGGTCGGGACTGCCCCGACAAGAAGACTCACCAAGATATCCGGTCGCTACAAGTTAGTGAACCGGTGACGGAGAGCAAGATCGAGGAGGTGAAGGAGGAGGTAAAAGCAGTGGCGGTCTAGGGTCCGATTCCCCTAGTACCGCCAAGGACTTACATACTGGTGCGCGCTCGTGTTCTGCTGGACGGTCTCATTCTTCTTTCGTAGGTACTTCATCAAATCCTACTTGTATTTCAACGCATTCGAATATACCACGATACGATTTTCCCGCTTTTAACGTCTCCCGCACGACTAGCACCCCAGTTTTAGAATCACAGAACCGATACGCCTTACTACAGGTAGAAGGCAACAACAACGACGACTTGGCCTCAATCGCCTCTCCAAACGAGGACGGGGACGTGGCCACAAAACCCCATGACGCCTCCGACACTGAGGCTAACCACTGCTCGAGTAGCCCACGCGCCGAAAGGCAACAGGCAAAAGAGTCTGGCGATAAGCTGCCCACCATAGTAGCACCCATCGACAATGCGAGCTTGCCCCGCATGACGGATGGGCCGATAGGACGACCATCGAACGCGATTGAAGGGAGAATTCCCTTGTCGCAGGACGCCAAGAAGACACGATCCGAAACTCCGATGAGTGCGAGGGCTGTTGTTCGCCCCGGGATGGGGATAAAAAGGCAGACCGCTGTTAAGACTGACGAATCAGGGGCTGAAACTGGTAATCCCGCGTTCGCGGTTCAAGCTCGCCCCTCCGTTCCCGATCGACTCTTCGACATAGGGGACGGTCGTCTGATACACTCGGATCGGGACCGTAGCATCCCGCCCCTGAAGGAACAGGGAAGGGCGAAGGTGCCATCTTTGCCGCAGGAGGAAGCTGCTAGCGCCCAGGCGGTAAAAAGGGGGCCCCAGGTAACAGTCATAGAAGTACCTGACGAAGACGACGATACAGCGTTTCAGATTTGGCTCGCTAAAGAAAGCGCCCCGACTATCGTCAAAGCGCAAACGACGACACCAACAACGGAATCCCGAGCCCCTCCCACAGATGAGGGTCGGTGGTTCAAGCCTTTCGAGGTAGACTGGACGCTCCACGCCATCCGCGAAGCACGAAACGACAACGCCGCTCGTGCTGCACTCTTCGTGTGGACGCACAAGGACCGCACCCCCGAACTCACCCCCGAACTCCTCGCCGCTCTATGCCTCGGAGGAGAGACAGCCCGGGAGCAGCTTTACCAGCTCCGCGAACCGCCTCTTTACATTTGGAGGGCACGATCCAGCGAAAGGGACTTCACGATCGACGTCCAGCTGAACCCCTGTACAGGGACGAAGACTCTCCTAACGAGAGGGTTGTTGGACAGCGGCTGCACCTCCAGCGCTATCAACCGACGATACGTCAAGGAACACCAACTTGACACCCGAAAGGTAGCAACGCCAGTACGCGTCTACAACGCCGATGGAACCCGCAACGTGGCAGGCGACATCACCGAGTACGTGGAATGCCGAATGAAGATCGGCGACCACATCGAGCGGATTGACTTCGCAGTCACCGACTTGGGGACCAGAGACCTATACCTCGGACACGACTGGTTGAAGCGTCATAACCCGACGGTCAACTGGAAGACGGGAACGATTCTGTTCGGACGCTGCCAATGTGTCAAGAATCCATTCCCTCTTCCCGACACAGATCCTGACAACCCCTGGGACGAACTTGAAGACGGCGATCGAATTCTCGCCGTCAACATGGAAGAAGAACTCGAGATCCGAGCCATGCATCACGCCAACGACCTCGCCGCCGCCGCTCACGCGGAGAAACCCCAGAAGACCCTCGAGGAGATGGTACCACCCGACTACCGCTCCTTCCGCGACTTGTTCTCAAAGGAGAACTTTGACGAGCTTCCTGAACGGAAGCCATGGGACCACGCTATCGAGCTAATCCCGAACGCCAAGTCAACGCTTGACTGCAAGGTTTACCCCTTGAACCGAAACGAACAGGAACAACTCGACAAGTTCCTCGACGAGAACCTGGAGTCTGGTCGCATACGCGACTCCAAATCTCCGTTCGCCTCACCGTTCTTCTTCGTCAAGAAGAAGGATGGTTCTTTGCGTCCCATTCAGGACTATCGCAAGCTGAACGAAATGACAATCAAGAACCGATACCCGCTGCCGCTCATCTCGGAGCTCATCGACAAACTTCAAGGAGCCAAGTACTTCTCGAAGCTCGACGTTCGTTGGGGATACAACAACGTCAGGATCAAGGAGGGTGACGAGGAAAAAGCCGCCTTCCGGACGAACCGGGGTTTGTTCGAACCCACCGTCATGTTCTTCAGGCTCACCAACTCGCCCGCAACCTTCCAATGGATGATGAACGACATCTTCAAAGATCTCATCTCTGAAGGAAAGGTCACGATCTACCTCGACGATATCCTAATCTTCACAAAAGATCTCGATGAACACCGACGCATCGTACGACGAGTACTTCAACGCCTGCGCGAGAACAAGTTGTTCCTCAAAGCAGAGAAGTGCGAGTTCGAAGTCCTCGAGACAGAGTACCTCGGAGTCATCATCAGCGAAGGATCGGTCCGAATGGACCCCGTCAAACTCGCCGGCATAGCTGAATGGCCGACACCGACGAAGAAAAAGGAGCTTCAATCGTTCCTAGGATTCACCAACTTCTATCGCAAGTTCATCAAGAACTACTCGAAGGTGGTACGCGCCCTGACCCAGCTCACGGGAAAGGCGGAATGGACTTGGGGCGCCGCGCAGAACCAGGCGTTCCAGCAGTTGAAGAAGCAGATGGCTGAGGACGTCATCCTCGCCATCCCGAACAAAGACGGACGCTTCAGGTAGAAGCAGACGCGAGTAACGGAGCCTGTCGGCGCCGTACTCAGCCAGGAACAGGACGGCAAATGGAGGCCCGTAGCTTCATGTCCAAAGCGCTAACGCAGACCGAGCGCAACTACGAGATCTACGACAAGGAGTTGCTAGCGATCATGCTCGCGCTCAGCGAATGGCGACACTACCTCATGGGCGCCGCTCAAGGACGTGGAGATCTGGACAGATCACCAGAACCTTCAGTACTTCCGCAAGCCGCAGAAGCTGAACCGACGACAAGCGCGCTGGGTAACAGAGTTGGCCGAATACCACTTTGTACTCAAGCACAAACCCGGCACTGCCAACGTCAAGGCAGATCTCCTCAGTCGCCGCGTCGACCACGACCAAGGCGAAGACGACAACGGCGACATCGTAGTATTGTCCCAGAACACTTCCGGGCCATGATCATGCCCACGACAGCCGACGCTAACTCCCGAGTCATGGAAGTACGCGTCAGAAGGAACTTTGGGACAAGGGCATCGCCACGTCCCTCGAACACGAACGCGGAATCACGGAGAAAGACGGAATCTTGTACTACCAAGACCGCGTCTACGTACCGCAGAACCGGGCTGTTCGAGGCGAGATCATCGCTCGCAGCCACGACCACATCACCGCCGGACATCCCGGAGTCGCCAAGACCAGTGAACTCGTCTACGCGAGTACTGGTGGCCGAAGCTGAAGAAAGACGTCGAGGCGTACATCGCCGGATGCGAAACTTGTCAACGAACCAAGTCTAGCAACCAAGCCAAGGCAGCGCCTCTCCACCCGAACGCTATTCCCACGGAGCCATGGACTCACATCTCCGTCGACATGATCACCGGACTGCCAGAGTCCAACGGATACGACGCGCTACTAGTCGTAGTAGACAGATTTTCCAAGGGCGTCATCTTCGTCCCTTGCAACAAGGATCTCTCTGCTGAAGGATGGGCTCGCATTCTACGCGACCACGTATACGCACGACACGGAATGCCGAAGGTCGTCATATCTGACAGAGGACCACAGTTCGTGTCCAAGTTCATGACCGAACTGATACCGGATGCTCGACATCAAGCAGAACGCTAGCACTGCGTTCCATCCGCAGACCGACGGACAGACTGAACGAGTCAACCAGGAGGTGGAAAAGTATCTCCGGATCTTTATCAACCACCAGCAAGATGACTGGGCCGACTGGCTCCCCATCGCAGAGTTCGCGCACAACAACCGCGTCCACTCCGCCACCGGTAAAAGCCCGTTCATGGTTATGTACGGCCGAAATCCCCTGAATCCTTCCCGATTCCCCGCGCACTCCCAACTCCGAAGTGCCCGCCGCTACCGACTTCTCCGACGCTATGGCCAAGATCCATAAAGAAACCGAAGAAGCGCTAGAAGCCGCCGCAGGGCGCATGAAGAAGCAAGCTGACAAGCACAGAAGGAGTGCAGTCGACTACCAACCTGGAGATCGCGTATGGCTCGATTCTACGAATCTCCATCTCCCGCGACCGAAGAAGAAACTCGACGACAAACGAGTTGGTCCCTTCGAGATCATCGACAAAGCCGGCGCTTCCGCGTACAAGCTACGACTCCCGCCGCACTGGAAGATCCACCCGCGCTTCAACGAGAAGCTGTTAACCCCGTACGTCGCACCGGCATTCCCTAACCAGGAACTACCACCGCCGCCTCCTCCGGATCTCATCGAAAACGAAGAACAGTACGAGATCGAGGAGATCCTCGACTCCAAAGTCGTCCAAAGTTCGAGGACGACGAGGACAACCATCGAAGACGGTAATCCACTACTTCATCAAGTGGGTCGGCTGGACACGGGAACACAACTCTTGGGTCCACGAGATAGACATGGGCAACGCAAAAGAAGCGATTGCCGACTACGAGAAGAAGGCCAAGCGAAAACAGGGCCAGAACATACGAGAAATCGTAACGAAACCTCGCTCTCCCCTCGCAATGGTGCTCGATCACGAGTACACACCTGACGGAGACGTACGATACCTCGCTCAACGCGAAGACGGGACTCAGAAATGGGTTCTAAATCCCGACGTCAACCTCTGGGAAAAGCACCTAGAGGAGTATTGGAACTCACAATACGACTCGCAACTCGACGTTCCTCCCGAATTGTACTACGAGCGTTAGGCAGTCGGGACGTCTGCCTTAACGAGAGGGTAATGTTACGATTTTTCCATTTTCCTTATCTTATCTCTCGAGCGCCTATCTAATCTACATCTTATCTTTGGCGCTCATCGCTTATCTATGGATACCGGACCGCGGCTGCGTCATAGCCTACGTCATCGACACGACTCTAACGAGTGACTACCGGACCTTTACTACGGCTCGCGACCATCGCTCCCCTAGCACGACTTCTCTTACGTTTAACGAACCGTTACCTTGCGGTAACCACAGACATTGACCTATTCTTAGTATACGACGTTTAGTATATAAGTAGTATAGTTCTCGACTGTATATCCTTAGTCTCGAACTAAAGTTTATCTACACCTTGCCAATACCGCGATTAGCACCAATTGACTAAGCGCTAATACGAGTGATTGACCGAACGCGAGTCAGCTCTATTACGCCTTACGTTAATAAGGTCACGTGTCAGGCAGAGCCTAACATTAACATATATTATAAGAAGGGGAAAAAATCCCCAGCCTCAAACAAAAATACACTGTTTTGGCCGCAGAAAGAATTTGCCATATGCCAGCTCGGCTGATTAGCCAAATCTGGCTCTATTGCCAATTTGGTTGCTGCACGTCATCCTGCTAGTTTCATCACCTGCATCCAGCCTCTACTGCTCACCAACTGCTACAAAACGTAGCTAGCATTGTTTTAGACATGTTTTGGCATGTATTAGGACCAATACAAAAAAATTTCCCAACCCCTAATGAAAATGAGCCATTTTGGCTGCTACACCAAAAAGCGGCATGTAAAAAAAAAATTCCTAAAATGGAATGGATCCCACTCCCAACAGGTGGGAGGGCGCACCTGATAATGCATGGAATGATCCCTACCTGCCCCCAGGAACTGATGTAATGAAAAAAGTGATCAAAAATGAGATCATTTGATGACAGATCTGAAAATAGAAATTAAGCACCCACAATGAGTGGGCAAGCGTACGCTGCCAGTGACCAGCACTGGAGGCATGGCTGTGCCCTAGCAAGCGCGTGGGAGGGCCATGACCATCCGTGATGGTCCCCAGGGAGAGTGACAGCATTGAGTACTATAAATGGGTCTCCAGTCAATTGACTGTCTGGACATATCATAGGGACCAGTCAATTGACTGGATCTAATATATACAAGTGCCTGCTACAGGTGGACATACCCTGAATGGAAGGCTCACGTTCTCGTCATGTATGAGGAACGATAGAAGAAGATGGTCTTCAACCAGACTGTCGGCCAGAGTCGTGATAACTGCCCTCCCCAGAACCACCCCCACACTACTGCCACCAGCCAACCAAAGACAGGTGGCATGACAAGTTCATCAACGGGCAAACTGTCGAGCAGTGGAGGCACCGCTCCAAGTCGGGACTCAGGAGGAAGATGGGTAATGCAAACAGGGCAAGGAGTGCCCATGGATATCAGCAAGTTATGAGCAGAGGGAAGATGTTTCCAGTGCCATGAGAAAGGGCACCTAGGTAAGGATTGCCCCAAGAAGCAGGAATTCCGAGATATCTGGTCGGCAGTACAAGCTACTGTTGAACCGGTGTCATGCCTGCAGTGTGTCTAAGCATGTAATTTTGCGAAAATCAAGAAATTACCTTTAGGCACTGTGCAGGCTTAGCAAGCTCACTGACAGTGCAAGTGGCATGAGAGGGAGCAAGCTCACTGAGTCAGAATACCCTTCTGTCAGAAAAAGAAGCCACAGAATTAAAACATAGGACTTAGCCACTGCACTATACCTCATGGGCATGCACGGCAATAAGACCAACTTAGCAAGCTTGCTTGCAATGACATCCGTTGGCACTAGGGATTCAGGCTTGGTGGGACACGCTTGTACTCAGGCCAAAGCTAATTTAGATAACTACACGCCGATAATTAATGACACATAGGCCCTGGAGATCCAGAGAAGCAATACCACATGAGAGGTAATCAAGAGAACCACCAGGCATGGTCTGGAAACAGGATATTGACCGACGAGATTAGCAAGCGGACCAGAATTCCGATGCATCTCATGGTTACCATGTCTAGACTATGATGCTGTCACCTTCAGAGCAGAACAGAGAACCAAGAATGACATGTGATCAATGATCGTGCATTATACAGCTATTGAGTGCTAGCCCACAGGCAGCCACTGCTGTCAGGAAAGCAACGTCAGCACTGCCCAGTCCTTTGAGACTACCAAACAGAGAGAAAGCAGCACTCTGCCAAGAGAGCTGTGACATTTCGGACAAGGGATTATCAGCCGATGCAAAGATATTTTACTAATGACCAGTTTGTAACAATCATTCTCTCGTAGTATAAGTAGGGCAGATTTTCATGTATTAGAACAAGCTACCTACCCCCCACAAATAGTAATAAAGTTTCAGTCTGAATCTGGACTTGTTGCGACATGTAAGAGTTAGTAACTTTGAGTCTCGGCTATACCAGAGAGTTAGCAAGCTCACTAGAGAAATTGAAAACAGAGATACATTTTGGATATAAAACTTCGGTTTTACTTGAGAAACGAACGAGACCCATGTCAGTGAAGCTGTGCTCAGCTCTAGAGAAAAACTGAGAAAACATCTGAGAAAAACTCTGTCCCATATTTCTGGTTCAGTAGTAAAAGAAAGAATTGTGTTGTGTTAGCCTCTGTGTAGGCTTTGAAGGAGATTTATGAGGGAATCAGCCAGCTTGAGCTGTTCTAGCAGTTGCATGAAGTGTGACAGGTGTGTGCAGTTGGACCTTGCAGCACTGTTGTTAGAGTGAGCACACTGTGTGTGAGGACTCGTGGGGACATTTAACAAGAGAATTGCGTACTGTGTTTTGAGAGCACTGAGGGCCTCTAGCATGACAAGTTTGGGATTCAGGCTTAGTGAACTAAGAAAGAAGGCGAAGGCATGCACAGTAGAACCTAGCAGCACTTCGTACTTAGCAAGCTCACTGAACGAATTCAGTCATTTTGCAGATCTGCGTATCCATGTGTATTTTCTATTGAAATATCATTTGCCTTGAGGGTTGCATGGTTCGCCGTGCTCTCTTGTAAAAGCTTTGAGGAGAGAGCAAATTGAGATTTGCTTGACAATTGTATGCAGTCGCACTGCATTAGTTAGCGAGCTCACTAAGATATTTTGAGATACTGTCAGGGCGCAAGTAGAATTAAATTCCTTGCTCCCTTCCGCACTTATAGAGATTGTGTGGTGTGTGTGTTAGTGGGATTGAGTAGTGGTTTAGAGTGTTGTTCACACTAGGCCTGCACTTAGTTTCACGAGTGCCCATTACCAGCCTTGTCACCGGTGACAGAATCAAAGGTGGAGGAGGTGAAGGAGGAAAAAGCATAGGTCATCAGGGGTCCGATTCCCCCTTGATGGCCAAGGACTTATCTGGTGTGTGCTCATCTTCTGCTGGCCGGACTTACTCTTCTTTTTTAGTTATATCATGTTTACCTATGCATTCAGTTATACCTGCTACAAATTCACTTGCTTTTAACGTCACCTGCATGACTAGCACCCCAGTTTTAGAATCAACCAATAGATACACCTTACTACAGGTTGAGGAAGGCAACGACAATGACAACAACCACGACATGACACTCAACATCCATCCCCAGCAGCAGGCGTGATGCAGGTGACACTGCGGCCGCTACGGCAAGGTTGAGTAAGCGGAATTCTCGCACAGAACTTGAAGGAGTGCCCCTTGGTTCTGAGAGTCTGAAGCTGAAACAGCCTAGCCCACTGCAGTCAGGAATGGTCTGGGAAAACCTCAAAGGACCGTCACAGTCGTCTGCCAGGGCTCAAGCAAAGGCGGCCGAACCCGCTGGGCATGGAGCAGAGAGCTCCCTCCAGGATGACCCTGCCTCCATGCTCAACATGATGGTGCCTTCTTTACAAGGGCCACACCTTGTCCTGAGATGAGAATAAAAAAGGGATCACCGACATCAGAGGGAATGAGGGAGACTGGTAATTCCATGTTCACGGTTCAAGCCCAACTCAGCATGCTCCCCATGAGTGGACCTCTGACAAGAAGTGCAACCCCTTGCAGCATCTTGATCCCAAAGCAATGAGATGAAGACAAGAACGAGGAAGCGATTGCTGTCGCAATCACAAAGGAGCCACAGGGTGGAGCTGCTAGCACCCAGGCAGTGAAAAGGGGGCATTCAGTCACTATAATAGAGATCCCTGACAAAGAGGATGACACCTCGTTCCAAAGGTATGTGACGAAGGTTGCTGCAACTGATGCAGACACATGCAGGCCATCCCCGAAGTGAGAAAGTCCTCCTGGCAATGCTCCACTGAGAGCAGAGGGTCAGGAGGCTGTGAAGCACATGCCCCCAACGGGAACCGCTGGACAATGGATGAAGCCTTTTGAGGTAGACTGGACACTACGTGCAATCCACAAAGCTCGTACCGACAACACCACTCGAGCTGTACTCTTTGTGTGGATGCATAAAAACCGTACCACTGAACTCACCAACAAACTCCTTTCTGAGCTACATGAAGGAGGAGAAGTGGCCCAGGAGTAGCTTTATGAGCTCTATAAACCAGTCTATTATGTCTGACGGACTCACAGCAGCGACCGAGACTTCATGCTCGATGTTCAGCTAAATCCCTGCACAGGAAGGAAGACTCTCATTACGAGAGGATTGCTCGACAGTGGATGCACGGGCAGTGCGATCAACCGAAGCTTCGTCCAGAAGCATGAACTCAACACCAGGAAGGCAGCAGTGCCCATCCCAGTCTATAACGCCAATGGCACCTGCAACAAAGCAGGTGACATCACTGAATTTGTGGAGTTCCAAATGACCTATTGGTAACCACAGCGAATGAATTGACCTCGCGGTCACCAACTTGGGGAACAGGGATCTGTACCTTGGACATGATTGGCTGAAGCACCATAACTGTTACGATTTTTCCATTTTTCTTATCTTATCAAAGCACTGATCTTATCTGGATCTTATCGCATCTAATCTCGACACTTATCCAAAGCACCATGGTCACATACCCATCATCACTGAACCCTGGAGCGCACCATCACAGCATCAAACTCCAGTACTCCATGGAACTCCAATGGCTTGCATCTTTACATGCCCACGCTCCCTGGCCTGCACCAGTTCTCACATGGTTACCGAAGGACAGTTATATTAATAGTACGCATGAAAACAGTATATAAGTAGTGTAGCTCTCGCTGTATATTCTCCAGCTTCGAGCTAAAGTTTCAATACACCAAACTTACTCTCAGACTCATCTCTCACCTAGACTAAGCATCTAGACTCTTGATTCTTGGTTAACACACACATTGACACTCACTGGGTGACTGTATGAATGCAATACAGCCCTTTGTTTAGTCTTGTTTGTTATACCGGAGTTCAGGTCTAACAATAACCCGACGATCAACTGGAGAACGGGAACAATCCTGTTCGGACGCTGTCAATGCATCAAGAACCCCTTCCCCCTTCCCGACACAGACCCTGACGACCGTTGGGATGGAGAGCTTGAAGACAGCGATACAATTCTCGCTGTCAATATGGAAGAAGAATTGGTCATCTGAGCAGTGCACCATGCCAATGACCTCACCACTGCTGCCAATGCGGAGAAACCGAAAAAGATGTTTGAAGAGATGGTTCCTGCCAACTACCACTCCTTCCACAACCTGTTCTCAAAAGAGAACTTTGATGAACTTCTGGAACAGAAGCCATGGGATCATGCTATCAAGCTAATCCCAAATCCCAAATCAACCCTGGACTGCAAAGTCTACCTGCTGAACCGAGATGAGCAGGAACAGCTCAACAAGTTCCTCAACAAAAACTTGGAGTCCAGATGCATCTGCAAATCCAAGTCCCCCTTTGCCTCTCCTCTTTTCTTTGTCAAGAAGAAGGATGGCACGCTCTGCCCTGTTCAGGACTATCGTAAACTGAACGAGATGACAATTGAAAACTGCTACCCCCTCCCTCTCATCTCTGAACTCATCGACAAGCTACAGGGAGCCAAGTACTTCTCCAAATTGGACATACAATGGGGATACAACAACATCAGAATCAAGGAGGGCGACGAAGAAAAGGCAGCCTTCTGCACGAACCGCGGGCTCTTCAAACCCACCATCATGTTCTTCAGGCTCACCAATTCACCTGCAACCTTCCAATGGATGATGAATGACATCTTCAAAGATCTCATCAGCGAGGGAAAGGTGACCATCTACCTTGATGACATCCTCATATTCACCAAGGATCTTAACAAACACCGATGAATCGTGCACTGCATTCTCCAACAGCTATGAGAGAACAAGTTATTCCTTAAAGCGGAAAAGTGCAAGTTTGAAGTACTTGAGACCGAGTACCTCTGTGTCATCATCAGTGAGGGGTCAGTATGCATGGACCCCATCAAGCTAGCTGGCATCGCAGAATGGCCAACTCCCACCAAGAAAAAGGAGCTTCAGTCATTCCTTGGCTTCACAAACTTCTACTGCAAGTTCATCAAGAACTATTTGAAGGTTGTGCATGCACTCACCCAATTGACAGGTAACGCAGAATGGACTTGGGGCACCACCCAGAACCAGGCATTCCAACAGTTGAAGAAGCAAATGGTGGAGGATGTCATCCTTGCCATCCCCAATAGGGACAGAAATTTCAGGGTAGAAGCCGATACCAGTAACAGCGCCATCGGAGCTGTACTCAGCCAAGAGCAAGATGGCAAGTGGAGACCAGTAGCGTTCATGTCCAAGGTGCTTACCGCCACTGAACGCAACTACGAAATCTATGACAAGGAAGTGCTCACCATTATGCTCACCTTGTCAGAATGGTGACACTACCTTATGGGAGCCACCGAAGACGTAGAAATCTGGACAGATCATCAGAATCTCTAATACTTTTGCAAGCCACAAAAGTTGAACTGACAACAAGCTCGCTGGGTCACAGAATTGGCAGAATACCACTTTGTGCTCAAATACAAACCAGGAACAGCGAACATCAAGGCCAACCTCCTGAGTTGACAAAGTGATCACGACCAGGGCAAAGATGACAACGGTGACATTGTAGTCCTCTCCTCTGAGCACTTCCGGGCCATGATCATGCCCACAACCACCAACGCTCACCAAAAGATCCAAGAAGTTACATGTCAGAAGGAACTCTGGGATAAGGGTATTGCCACATCCCTGGAGCACGAATAGGGAATTACCAAAAAAGATGGTATTCTCTACTACAACAACCGAGTCTACATACCCCGACACTCGGGAATACGTGGAGAGATCATTGTGCGTAGTCATGATCACATCACGGCTGGACATCTCAGGGTGGCCAAAACCCAAGAACTGGTTCTATGCAAGTATTGGTGGCCAAAGATGAAGAAAGACATCGAAATGTATATTGCAGGATGCGAAACGTGTCAAAGGACCAAGAGTAGCACTCAAGCCAAAGCAGTGCTGCTTTACCTGAACACCATACCAACGGAGCCATGGACTCACATCTCCATCGACATAATCACCAGACTCCCAGAATCGAACACATACGATGCCCTACTCATAGTAGTAGACCGGTTCTCGAAGGGCATTATCCTCATCCCTTGTAACATCAAGCTGTCAGCCAAAGGATGGGCCAGGATCCTTAGGGACCACATCTATGCCTGACATGGCATGCCAAGGGTGGTCATCTCGGATCGAGGACCACAATTCATCTCTCAGTTCATGAAGGAATTATACCGGATGCTTGATATCACTCAAAACACATCCACCACCTTCCACCCCCAGACCAACGGACAAACCAAATGAGTCAACCAAGAAGTCAAGAAGTATCTTCGGATCTTCATCAATCACCAACAAGATGACTGGGCTGACTGGCTGCCGATTGCAGAGTTCACCCACAACAACCATGTGCACTCCGCCACAGGAAAAAGTCCATTCATGATTATGTACAGCTGAAATCCGAGAATCCTCCCTGACTCCCCCCATCCCACAGATATGTCAGTACCCACAGCCACTGAGTTCTCTGACATGATGGCTAAGATCCACAAGGAGACCAAGGTTGCTCTTGAAGAAGCAGCAGGCCAAATGAAGAAACAAGCTGACAAACACAGAAGGAGTGCAGTTGACTACCAAGCTGGAGACCACATATGGTTGGACACGACCAACCTTCATCTTCCATGACCCAAGAAGAAGCTCGACGACAAGCAAGTAGGACCATTCAAAATCCTTGAGAAGGTCAGAGTGTCAGCATACAAACTCAAACTGCCGCCGCACTGGAAGATTCACCTGTGCTTCAACAAGAAGCTCCTAACACCGTACGTTCCCCTGGTGTTCCCCAACCAGGGACAGCCTCCCCCCCCCCCTCCTGACCTTATCGACAATGAAGAACAATGGGAAATTGAGGAGGTACTTGACTCAAAGACCCACAAGGTCAGAGGATGAAGAGGTCAACCGTCAAGAACGGTATTTGACTACTTCATCAAGTGGAAAGGTTGGACCAGGGAGCACAACTCCTGGGTCACTGAGGCTGACATGGGCAACACAAAGAAAGTGATTGCCGAATACAAAAAGAAGACTCGATGAGAAGGGAGGCAAGTTGTAGCAAGAATCACAACAACTTCAGGATGTGCTCTCGCAATGGTACTCGACCATGAGTATCACGACAATGGCGACGTATCCTACCTCACCCAAAGAGAGGACAGAACCCAGAAATGGATCAAAAATCCTGATGAAACCCTGTGGAAGAAGTTCCTCGATGAGTATTGGGCCAGTCAAGCAGACTCACAATATGACTCACCCCCAGAGGAGCCCTAGGCAGTTGGGACACCTGCCTTAACGAGAGGGTAATGTTACGATTTTTCCATTTTCTTATCTTATCTCTCAAGTGCCTATCTAATCTCATCTTATCTACAGTGCTCATCACTCTTATCATGGACATTGGACTGATCACCACACCTATAACAGTCAACTTCAGCTCTGTTGCTATGGCTTGCGACAGTCGCTCACCTAGCTCGTTGTTTTCATTGTTTCATGCTTAGTTACCTGATGGACGACATGTATCCTCTTCTATTCTTAGCATCATGCTTTTCATATATAAGTAGTGTAGTTCTCACTGTAGTATCCTCAGCTTCAAACTAAAGTTTATCCATACCTTGTCTACTCAGCACAAGCACCAAAGAGACTAGCTGTACAAGAGTGATTGTCCAAATGTGAGACAGCTCTTGTATTACACAACATCTTTATAAGGTCATGTGTTAGGCAAGGCCTAACACCACTCCTGTCCATCCAATGGACTTTCAGTAAACCAAAGATTGCACACAAGTTGATACTACTTTCATACTATGGCAACCACTCCTCACATGCTTTGTTATCCATCTCATCTCATTACACATCATAATTGCCATATTCCATCATGGAAAGGCACCTTTGATCACAAATCATCCTAAAACAGAGTTGCCGCATCACTTCCCATTGGCACTTTGACATGCCAATCAATCACTTAATGAAATGACATGATTGCTGTGGCCACTCATCCATCCATGATATTTTGAGCACATGGCAACTACAGACTGCGTTTTACTAAGGCTGTGACTTCACCAAGACCTCGAAACAACATAGACCCAAGCATACACCTCAGTACAAAAGCCATACCTCACCAGTCCACAGCTAAACAGCACCTAACAATCTGTTCATCACTCCAAGAAACGATACGGTTTCTGTCCATATGTGGCAACATAGACAAGTTGCTGTTACTTTAGAAGTCAAGAGATCATATGTTAGCCACAGACTTTACTAAGCCAAGGCCTTATGGCCTTACTAAGTCATGCATACTTACTCTATTTATAATTTTGTACTTGTAGTATAAAAACTAGCTAGAAAATGTTGTTTAGCTTTAGCTTACAGTTAGCTTACCCTGACACATCGAGACTATCAACCATTCTACTACATTTATTACTGTTCTACAGCAATACACCGTTTACCCCAGCATATTCTTGATTGCACATCAACTCTTAAGCTCACCAGAGTTATTCCATGGTTTTTGACTGTGAAGAGTTGTTTGACACTCACTCTTCGCTCTTGACACTATTGGTACATGCTCATATTGTGCCAATACGTGATTGCCATGCTATACCTCGCCCATGTTTATCTTTTATCAGCCATTATTGTTTCAACTTCACAGCATAGGATTGTTTTGCATCAGTATAGGACCAGTTTCAGCATAGTTTTCATATAGGACAGTCCCATGAGTGGACTTGAAGGTTAGTTTTGACATAGGATAGGTTTGCTTCAGCACAAGACCAGTTTCGACATCTACATCAGTATTTCCATATTGTTTAGGATCAATACACTACAATCACCAGTATATTTCTGTTCTCGCTCTCTCACTCATCGCCAATTTCCATATTTCCATGTTTATTTTGACATCTCGCACTCAGTACTCCATTTCACACTTCACCCACTTCTCTCAACTGTAGTTCCCCATTTTCACATCGTTTCCCCACCCCCAGACTCAGTTTCATGTGTCTATTACTGTTCTCTTCACTAGGATTGCTGTCTAGTGACATTTTCTAGTCTCATTTCACATTTCTATTATGGATTTGTGGTATTCACGTCATACCTGTTTCCATTCTCTCTCATTTCAAGAGACCTCTACTGGCTTACAGCCAAAGCTACTAGTACTCAACTACCAAGCAGTACTACTTTGCTGACTGAAAAGTTGCAGTGTATACTTGCATATAGAGGAATTGGTTTACTGCACGGAGGTGCCCTGAACCCACTCGCACACATGATTGCCTTGATTGCTGTGTTATCACATTAATTACCCAATCTCATTCTGAGTTGGTGTTGCTGTTGCCATGGAAGTCTAGGCTCATCACTATGGCTCACTAGTCATCCAGCAGCAGTTTCTAGACTGACTATTGCATGCTTATGCACAATATTTCAGGCCTAGCCAAGAAATCCATACTGATAATACCCCACTAGTGTAGCTGTTTGTGTCTCTTTGTACCTTTCTTCACAGTATATAAGTAGTAGAATAGGCACTCACATGGACAGGCAAGCCATCCCTGTGATTGTGACAGACTAGCTAGAGTCTAGTGCCCCCAATTAAAGGCTTTTGTGCTTAACCTCGATGAAGCAGCTGCTAGTCGCTAAGTCACCTATATAATTAGGTGAATTGAAGTCCCTTTGAGTCTACTATTGTGTCCTGCAAAGGCCAAGAGTGCTCCAAAGTTAGATCTTGCAGTTTCTTAAAGTTAAAGTATTATTCTTAGGCCAAGAGTGCCACTAGTAAGCCAAGAGTATGAACTAGGCAAGTGTTGATCACTTGTAGGAAGTAGTACAGGGCCAAGAGTGCCAATATTTCAAAGCAGTCATAGTCCCAGCAAGCGCAGTAGCTCAAAACCAAGTCACATTCATTCAATTGTGTCTTACCCACCCCACTAGTGCAAGTAATATGTTTGTAAAGCTCACTAGTAATGAATAAAACATCTTTTGAACAACATCCTGTTAGGCTCTGCCTGACACGTGACCTTATTAACGTAAGGCGTAATAGAGCTGACTTCGCATTCGGTCAATCACTCGTATTAGCGCTTAGTCAATTGGTGCTAATCGCGGTATTGGCAAAGTAAGATAAACTTTAGTTCGAGACTAAGGATATACAGTCGAGAACTATGCTACTTATATACTAAACATCGTATACTAAGAATAGATCAATGTCCGTGGTTACCGCAAGGTAACGGTTCGTCAAACGTAAGAGAAGTCGTGCTAGGCAAGCGAGTATCGCGAAGCCGTAGTAAAAGAACTGAAGTCGTCCGATATAAACGTGGTGACCATGACGCGGTCCGGTCCGGTATCCTGTAGATAAGCGATGAGCGCCGAAGATAAGATATGATTAGATAGGCGCTCGAGAGATAAGATAAGGAAAATGGAAAAATCGTAACATTACCCTCTCGTTAAGGCAGGCGTCCCGACTGCCTAACGCTCGTAGTACAATTCGGGAGGAATGTCGAGTTGCAAGTCGTATTGTGAGTTCCAATACTCCTCCAGGTATTTCTCCCAGAGGGTGACATCGGGATTTAGAACCCATTTCTGAGTCCCGTCTTCGCGTTGCGCGAGGTATCGTATGTCTCCGTCAGGCATATACTCGTGATCGAGCACCATTGCGAGGGGAGAGCGAGGTTTCGTTACGATTTCTCGTATGGCTTGGCCTTGCTTTCGTTTGGCCTTCTTTTCGTAGTCGGCAATTGCTTCCTTTGCGTTGCCCATGTCTATCTCGTGAACCCAAGAGTTGTGCTCCTGTGTCCAACCGACCCACTTGATGAAATAGTGGATGACCGTCTTCGATGGTTGTCCGCATCGTCCTCGAACTTTGGACGACTTGGAGTCGAGGATCTCCTCGATCTCGTATTGTTCTTCATTTTCGATGAGATCCGGCAGTGGAGGGGGCGGTTGTTCCTGATTAGGGAACGACGGTGGAACATATGGGGTTAGAAGCTTCTCGTTGAAGCGCGGGTGGATCTTCCAGTGCGGTGATGAGCCTAGACTTCCGTGGCAACGGCAACACCAACTCAGGAACGAGATTGGGCAATTAACGTGGTAACACGGCAATCGAGGCGATCGTGTGTGCGAGTGGGTTCGGGGCACCTCCGTGCAGTCAATCAATTCCTCTATACGCAAGTATACACTGCGACTTTTCAGTCAGCAAAGTAGTACTGCTTGGTAGTCGAGTACTAGAAGCTTTGGCTGTAAGCCGGTAGGGATCTCTCGAAACGAGAGAGGACAGAAACGGGTATGACGTGAATACCACGAATCCATAAGCGAAAACGTGAGAAGAGACTAGAAAACGTCTCTAGACGGCAATCCTAGCGAAGCGAGCGAAGGAAACGGGAATAAACGTGTGAAACTGAGTCTGGGAGTGGGGAATCGGTGCGAAAACGTGTAACTGAGGCTGGGCGCGTCGAGAGAGAACGTGAAATGAAGTACTGAGGGTGCGGGGTCGAGAATAAACGTGGAAATACGGAAACTGGGCGATGATACTGAGAGCGAGAATGGAAATATACTGGCGACGGCAGGGTACTGATCCTAAACGATACGGGAATACTGATGTCGATGTCGAAAACTGGTCTTGTGCTGAAGCGATCCTATCCTATGTCAAAACTAACCTTCAAGTCCACTCGGGGGACTGTCCTATACGAAAACTATGCTGAAACTGGTCCTATACTGGTGCGAAAACGATCCTAAGTCTACTCGGAGACTACCCAAGTGGGCGACGATACGATGGTGAAAGTGAAAACGATAAAACGATCCTATGCTGGGGTAAACGGTATATTGCCGTGAAACGGTAATAAACGTAGTAGAATAGTCTTGATGTGGTGTAGACTTGATGCGTAGGGGTAAGCTGATCTATGCTCGAGGTAAGCTGACTCTAAGCTAAAGCTAAACGACGTTTTCTAGCTAGTTTTTATACTACAAGTACGAAATTATAAATAGAGTAAACATACGCGACTTAGTCAGGCTGTAAGGCCGTGGCTTAGTAGATTTCGTAGCAAGCATATGGTTTCTTGACTTTGAAAGTAACAGCAACTCGTTGACGTTGCCGCGTATGGACGAAAACCGTATGGTTTTATGGAGCGATGAACGGATCATTGCGTGCTGTTTAGCTGCGGACTGGTGCGGTATGGCTTTTGTACTGAGGTGCATGCTTGGGTCTATGTCGATTCGAAGTCTTGGCGAAGTAACAGCCTTAGTAAAACGCGGTCTGTAGTTGCCGTGTGCTCGAAATATCTTGGATGGATGAGTGGCCGTGGCAATCACGTCATTTCATTAAGTGATTGATTGGCACGTTACTGTGCTGATGGGAAGCGATGCGGCAATTCCGTTTTGAGATGATTTACGATCGAAGGTGCCTCGCCGTGATGGAATGCGGCAATTGTGATGCGTAACGAGATGGGATGGATAACAAAGCGCGTGAGGAGTGGTTGCCGTAGCATGAAAGTAGTATGAGTTTGTGTGCAATCTTTGGTTTACTGAAAGTCTGTTGGGTGGACAGGGGCAGCAATTAGTGCATAAAATCCACGAATTCTGAGCGTACAGAGCCTGGAGGCTCATCAGCAGCGCGAGTCGTAATTTGTACGTGGAAGCGCCGGCTTTATCGACGATCTCGAAAGGACCAACTCGTTTGTCGTCGAGCTTCTTCTTGGGTCGGGGGAGGTGAAGGTTAGTGGAGTCTAACCAGACGCGATCTCCGGGTTGATAGTCGATCGCACTCCTTCTGTGCTTGTCGGCTTGCTTCTTCATTCGTCCTGCGGCGGCTTCTAGTGCCTCCTCGGTTTCCTTATGGATCTTTGCCATTGCTTCGGAGAAGTCGGTGGCAGCAGGGACCTCTGCGTTGGGCGTGCGCGGGGAGTCAGGTAGGATTCTGGGATTTCGGCCGTACATAACCATGAACGGGCTTTTGCCGGTGGCGGAGTGTACGCGATTGTTGTGTGCGAACTCTGCGATGGGGAGCCAGTCAGCCCAGTCGTCTTGCTGGTGGTTGATAAAGATCCGAAGATACTTTTCCACCTCCTGGTTAACTCATTCGGTTTGTCCATCGGTCTGCGGGTGAAACGCGGTACTAGCGTTCTGCTTGATGTCGAGCATCCGGTAGAGTTCTGTCATGAATTTGGAGACGAACTGTGGGCCTCTGTTGGATATGACGACTCTTGGCATCCCATGTCGTGCGTATACGTGGTCGCGTAGAATGCGAGCCCATCCCTCGGCGGAGAGATCCTTGTTTCAGGGGACGAAGATTATGCCCTTGGAGAATCGGTCTACTACGACTAGTAGCGCATCGTATCCGTTGGACTCTGGAAGCCCGGTGATCATGTCGACGGAGATGTGAGTCCATGGCTCCATGGGAATCGCGTTCGGGTGGAGAGGCGCTGCCTTGGCTTGGTTGCTTGACTTGGTCCTTTGGCAAGTTTCGCAGCCGGCGATGTACGCCTCAACGTCTTTCTTTAGCTTCGGCCACCAGTACTCGCGGAGGACGAGTTCACTGGTCTTGGCGACTCCGGGGTGTCCGGCGGTGATGTGGTCGTGGCTGCGAGCGATGATTTCGCCTCGAACAGCCCGATGCTGGGGAACGTAGATCCTGTTTTGGTAATATAAGATACCGTCCTTTTCGGTGATCCCGCGTTCGTGCTCGAGGGACGTGGCGATGCCCTTGTCCCAAAGTTCCTTCTGACACGTCACCTCCATGACTCGGGAGTTAGCGTCGGCGGCCGTGGGCATGATCATGGCCCGGAAATGTTCAGGGGACAATACTACGATGTCGCCGTTGTCGTCTTCGCCTTGGTCGTGGTCGACGCGGCGACTGAGAAGATCTGCCTTTACGTTGGCGGTGCCGGGTTTGTGCTTGAGTACAAAGTGGTATTCTGCCAACTCTGTTACCCAGCGCGCTTGTCATCGGTTTAGCTTCTGCAGCTTGCGGAAGTACTGAAGGTTCTGGTGATCTGTCCAGATCTCCACGTCCTGTGCTGCGCCCATCAGGTAATGGCGCCATTCGCTGAGCGCGAGCATGATCGCTAGCAACTCCTTGTCGTAGATTTCGTAGTTGCGCTCGGTCTGCGTGAGCGCCTTGGACATGAAGGCTACGGGCCTCCATTTGCCGTCCTGTTCCTGACTGAGTACGGCACCGACGGCGCCGTTGCTCGCATCTGCTTCTACCCTGAAGTGTCCGTCCTTGTTCGGGATGGCGAGGATGACATCCTCAGCCATTTGCTTCTTCAATTGTTGGAATGCCTGGTTCTGCGCGGTGCCCCATGTCCATTCTGCCTTTCCCATGAGCTGGGTCAGGGCGCGCACCACCTTCGAATAGTTCTTGATGAACTTGCGGTAGAAGTTGGTGAATCCAAGGAACAATTGGAGTTCCTTCTTCTTCGTCGGCGTCGGCCATTCTGCGATGCCGGCGAGCTTGACTGGGTCCATGCGTACTGACCCTTCACTGATGATAACTCCGAGATACTCTGTTTCGAGGACCTCGAACTCGCACTTCTCTGCTTTGAGAAACAGTTTGTTCTCGCGCAGGCGTTGAAGTACTCATCGTACGATGCGTCGGTGTTCGTCGAGATCCTTGGTGAATATCAGGATGTCGTCGAGGTATATCGTGACCTTCCCTTCGGAGATGAGATCTTTGAAGATGTCGTTCATCATCCACTGGAAGGTTGCGGGTGAATTGGTGAGTCCGAAGAACATGATGGTGGGCTCGAACAGGCCCCGGTTCGTGCAGAAGGCGGCTTTTTCCTCGTCTCCCTCCTTGATCCTGACGTTGTTGTATCCCCAACGAACGTCGAGCTTCGAGAAGTACTTGGCCCCTTGAAGCTTGTCGATGAGCTCGGAAATGAGTGGGAGTGGGTATCGGTTCTTGATCGTCATCTCGTTCAGCTTGCGATAGTCCTGAACGGGACGCAAAGAACCGTCCTTCTTCTTGACGAAGAAGAACGGTGAAGCGAAGGGAGACTTGGAATCGCGAATGCGACCAGACTCCAGGTTCTCGTCGAGGAACTTGTCGAGTTGTTCCTGTTCGTTTCGGTTCAAGGGATATACCTTGCAGTCGAGCGTTGACTTAGCGTTTGGGATTAGCTCGATGGCATGGTCCCATGGTTTTCGCTCGGGGAGTTCGTCGAAGTTCTCTTTCGAGAACAAGTCACGGAAGGAGCGGTAGTCGGAAGGTACCATCTCCTCGAAGGTCTTCTGGGGTTTCTCCGCGTTGGCAGCGGCGGCGAGATCGTTGGCGTGGTGTACGGCGCGGATCTCGTATTCTTCTTCCATGTTGACAGCGAGAATACGATCACCGTCTTCGAGTTCATCCCAGGGATCGTCGGGATCTGCGTCGGGAAGTGGGAAGGGATTCTTGACGCATTGGCAGCGTCCAAACAGAATGGTTCCCGTTTTCCAGTTGACCGTCGGGTTATGACTGTTTCAACCAATCGTGTCCGAGGTAGAGGTCTCGAGACCCTAAGTCTGTGACGGCGAAGTCGATACGTTCGCTGTGGTCACCGATCTTCATACGGCATTCGACGTATTCGGTGATGTCGCCTGCTGCGTTGCGGGTTCCATCGGCGTTGTAGACGCATACTGGCGTTGCTACCTTCCGGGTGTCAAGTTGGTGTTCCTTGACGTATCGTCAGTTGATGGCGCTGGAGGTACAGCCACTATCTAACAACCCTCTCATTAGGAGAGTCTTCGTCCCTGTACAGGGGTTCAGCTGGACGTCGATGGTGAAGTCCCTTTCGCTGGATCGTGCCCTCCGAATGTAGAGAGGTGGTTCGCGGAGCTGGTAAAGCTGCTCCCGGGCTGTCTCTCCTCCGAGGCGTAGAGCGGCGAGGAGTTCGGGGGTAAGTTCGGGAGTACGGTCCTTGTGTGTCCACACGAAGAGTGCAGCACGGGCGGCGTTGTCGTTTCGTGCTTCGTGGATGGCGCGGAGCGTCCAGTCTACCTCGAAAGGTTTGAACCACCGATCCTCATCTGTGGGAGGGGCTCGGGGCTCAGTCGTCGGTGTTGTCTGCGCTTTGACGATAGTCGGGGCGCTTTCTTTGGCCAGCCAAATCTGGAAGGCCGTGTCGTCGTCTTCATCAGGAACCTCGATGATAGTTACCTTGGGCCCCCTTTTTACCGCCTGGGCGCTAGCAGCTTCCTCCTGCGGCAATGATGGCACCTTTGCCCTTCCCTGTTCCTTCAGGGGCGGGATGCTATGGTCCCGGTCCGAGTGTATCAGACGACCGTCCCCTATGTCGAAGAGTCGATCGGGAACAGAGGGGCGAGCTTGAACCGCGGACGCGGGATTACCAGTTTCAGCCCCTGATTTGTCAGTCTTAACAGCGGCCTGCCTTTTTATCCCCATCCCGGGGCGAACAACAGCCCTCGCACTCATCGGAGTTGTCGTCGGTCAGCCATTCTTCTTGTCGCCTGGTGACAAGGGAATTCTCCCTTCAATCACCTTCAGTGGTCGTCCTATCGGCCCATCCGTCATGCGGGGCAAGCTCGCATTGTCGATGGGTGCTACTATGGTGGGCAGCTTATCGCCTGACTCTTTTGCCTGTTGCCTTTCGGCGCGTGGGCTACTCGAGCGGTGGTTAGCCTCAAGGTCGGAGGCGTCGTGGGGTTTTGTGGCCGTGTCCCCGTCCTCGCTTGAAGAGGCGATTGAGGCCAAGTCGTCGTCGTCGTTGTTGGTGTCGTTGCCTTCTACCTGTAGTAAGGCGTATCGGTTGGTTGATTCTAGAACTGGGGCGCTAGTCGTGCGGGAGACGTTAAAAGCGGTAAAATTGGAAACGGGTATAGTCGAATGCGTTGTAATACTAATAGGATTGAATGGAGTACCTACGAAAGAAGAATGAGACCGTCCAGCAGAACACGAGCGCACACCAGTATGTAAGTCCTTGGCGATCGTAGGGGAATCGGACCCTAGACCGCCGCTGCTTTTACCTCCTCCTTCACCTCCTCGATCTTGCTCTCCGTCACCGGTTCACTAACTTGTAGCGACCGGATATCTCGGTGAGTCTTCTTGTCGGGGCAGTCCCTGCCCAGGTGCCTGTGCTTACCGCATCGGAAGCACAATCCTTTCGCCCTCATCTCTCCGATCTCCATCGGGATCCCCGATCCTCCGTGCGTCGTCCATTTGCCGTTCGAGTCGCGGCCGGCTCCACTGCTCGTCGGTTTGCCCGACGACGAACTTGTCACGCCCCCTGCTGCTTTTGCGTAGCTGCTGGGGGCGGTAGTGTTGCCCTTTTGGGGAGGCCGCTGGTCGCGACTGATCCCGGCACCTTGGTCGAATGCCCACTTCTTCTGTCTTTCGTCGTACATTGCGCATGCGCGTGCCTTCCACTCCGGGTACGTTTCGGGGATGTCTCGGCCGAAATCCGCGATAATCTTCGTGTACGAGTCGGGGAGTCCGATGTGTACGGCTTTGACGAGGACCCCTCTGTCGGTCTCGTCGCTGCATCGGTTGGCCAACTTGGCCTCTCGCTCCAATTCGTAGAAGTACTGAGTGGCAGGGAGCTTGCCCATTCTCAGCTCGAACATTTTTCGTTCGTGGATGGCCTCGGAGGCGGGGTCGCGAAAGCGCTCCTCGACGAGGCCGACGAATTCGGCCCATGTCGGGTACCGAAACCGTGCGGGGTGCGTGTTGCTGGCCCAAAACTCTGGGCGCTTGTAGACCCACCAGTCCTTGGCCGCGCCGTCGAAGAGGGAGGTGGCGAAGGTGACGTACTGTGAGTCGTGGAGGAAGTAGGAGGCGAAAGCCTCGAAGTAGGCGAGGCAGTCACCTATGAATCGTTCGATGTCGTCGTGGGCCCCCTTGAACGACTTGGGGGTCTGGATCATGATCGGCTTGATCCCGAGGTAGGCGGCATCGGGTGGTGCCATGCCGACCGGTTGTGGCTGGGGGAACTTCCTCCCTTTGCCAGGGGGAGGGCGTGGGATCGAGAAGCGGTCGCTGGGGATTGGGGACGAAGGGTCGTCCTCGGGCGGGTTTCTTCCCGTGGGGGTCGTCGGGGTCGTCATCGTCGTCGTCGTCGGGAGGGGGGGCGTGAAAGCCCCAGAGTTTGTCGAAACCTATGGCTTCGTCCTGGGTGGCTTCGTACTCCCTCCTCAGCTGTCTCGCCCGCATCTGCTTCTCCTCGGATTTCCGCCTTGCCTCCTCCTTTCTCTCGGCGGCACTGGGTTGTGGTGGTTGATTGGATCCACCTTGCTCAACGTCGATAGGAACGTCGTTGTTGGCATCTCCTCCTGCTAGGAGGAACGTCGTCTTGGGACCACGGTATGTCGCGGGGTATCGAGGGTTACCGGGTGCTCTGGGAGCCATTGGCCAGCCGAAGGCATTGCGCGGGGGCGAGTCGGGAAGGCGAGGGGGCGAGATGGTGAAGGCGCTCCTGCCTTGCGGGTCGGTGGTGTATGCACCGAAGAGTCCCCCGGACTCGTCTTCAAACCTGGTGGGGACTGTCCAGGTCGGGTCGGTCTCCCAGCTGCCTAGCGAGTGGGAGGAGAGCGATCGCAAGGGCAAGTTGCTCCTTGACTGTTCGTGGCCGTAGGCCTGATATTCGTTGCCCGGCTTCGGGCGTGTGTATTGTGCGTTCTCGGTTGGCGAGAATGCGGGCCTCGAAGGCCTCGGGGGAGAGCGGTTCTTGGGCCACACGATGGTTTCACTGGCGGGCGAGGTATCGATCCATCGTGGGTCGGGGTATGAGCTGGGGACTGGCGCGGAGCTCGACGTCTCGTCGTCGGATCTCCCACGCCGCGGATCGTTCTGGACCGAGTAGTTCTCGGTCAATGTCGGCCAGACTGGGCCAGTCGTAGTCCCCCCCGAACTCATTGAGGGGATCGTTTCGGTTTCGGGGGGCGGGGAGCTCAGAGATAGGGACCTCGACAACAGTCGAGGAGTCTGATAATGGCTGCTCTCACTCCCGGGCGAGGGCGACCTGATCGTCTCGGTCTCGCTGCTCGAAGAGCTCTGCGAGACCGTCCAGGGAACCGGCGTCGCTGGACGAGTCGTCTGACGGGAATCTTCCCGTTGGGACGAATGGTTGTCGGAGGTGGGGCGGGACATACGCCCGGCTGGGAAACGGGTCTCCGTGTTGGGGACGAGGACGGGCATCTGGTACCTGGGGACGTGGTGCTGCTGCCACGAGTATCCGCTCGGGGCGACGGGGAAAGGGGCGCTCACCTGGTCTTGGGAGCGGTTCGTATAGGAGTTCATAGGGCAGGGCGGGGTCGGGAATTCGTATGAATTCTCGAAGGAGGGCGCCGTGTTCCTCGGCGGAGGTTGGGCGAGCATCCTGGCCGCCGCTGGGGCCAGGCGTTGGACTTCGGGGGATCTGTTGCCTCGGTTCCTCCCTATGCGGAGGGAACTCGGGCGAGGAGGGAGCGGTGGAGGCGGGAGGTTGGATCGAGCGTCGACGAGCGTGTTCTCGTCCGGGCTCGAATCCCGTGGCGCGGCGTATCTGTTGCGGGGTGTCGGGGTCTGGTGCCCATCTTGCGACGTATGGGGGAACATAGTCGGCTGGAAGGAAGGGGTATTGTCGAGGGGTGCGGTGTCGTCGGGCGCCCAGAAAGCGTCGGATGCTGTCTTCGTAGGCTAGGACTAGTAGCCCTACGAAAAGGGAAAGTAAGAGAGCTCCTCCTACTGCTGTGGTAACGGCGATGGTGTGCTGGTTTTCGTTCATGGGGTGGGGTCCTCTTGGTCGTAGTGAATACGGAGGAAGAGGAGAGGAAGTCTCGAACTAATTGTTAGGCTCTGCCTGACATGTGACCTTATTAACGTAAGGCGTAATAGAGCTGACTTGCGTTCGGTCAATCACTCGTATTAGCGCTTAGTCAATTGGTGCTAATCGCGGTATTGGCAAAGTAAGATAAACTTTAGTTCGAGACTAAGGATATACAGTCGAGAACTATGCTACTTATATACTAAATGTCGTATACTAAGAATAGATCAATGTCCGTGGTTACCGCAAGGTAATGGTTCGTCAAACATAAGAGAAGTCGTGCTAGGCGAGCGAGTATCGCGAGCCGTAGTAAAAGAACTGAAGTCGTCCGATATAAACGTGGTGACCATGACGCGGTCCGGTCCGGTATCCATAGATAAGCGATGAGTGCCGAAGATAAGATATGATTAGATAGGTGCTCGAGAGATAAGATAAGGAAAATGGAAAAATCGTAACACATCCCTTGATTATTGAGTCTGCAGAGTGCTTCCATCATACTCAAAACACCTGAATTCAATATATTGGTGATAGTGTAGAGTTGTGAGAGGTTTAGTGTCAGTTGGTGTTTATTTCCACTGATGTGCTTGGTAATGGCGAGTGGCAAAAGACTAGTGGGCAGAAATGAACACCAACTGACACTAAACCTCTCACAACTCTACACTATCACCAATATATTGAATTCAGGTGTTTTGAGTATGATGGAAGCACTCTGCAGACTCAATAATCAAGGGATGTTGTTCAAAAGATGTTTTATTCATTACTAGTGAGCTTTACAAACATATTACTTGCACTAGTGGGGTGGGTAAGACACAATTGAATGAATGTGACTTGGTTTTGAGCTACTGCGCTTGCTGGGACTATGACTGCTTTGAAATATTGGCACTCTTGGCCCTGTACTACTTCCTACAAGTGATCAACACTTGCCTAGTTCATACTCTTGGCTTACTAGTGGCACTCTTGGCCTAAGAATAATACTTTAACTTTAAGAAACTGCAAGATCTAACTTTGGAGCACTCTTGGCCTTTGCAGGACACAATAGTAGACTCAAAGGGACTTCAATTCACCTAATTATATAGGTGACTTAGCGACTAGCAGCTGCTTCATCGAGGTTAAGCACAAAAGCCTTTAATTGGGGGCACTAGACTCTAGCTAGTCTGTCACAATCACAGGGATGGCTTGCCTGTCCATGTGAGTGCCTATTCTACTACTTATATACTGTGAAGAAAGGTACAAAGAGACACAAACAGCTACACTAGTGGGGTATTATCAGTATGGATTTCTTGGCTAGGCCTGAAATATTGTGCATAAGCATGCAATAGTCAGTCTAGAAACTGCTGCTGGATGACTAGTGAGCCATGGAGCTCAGCTAGTGGTTTAATTTCACATTCTTGACCCAGCAACATGCCACTAGTGCTGAGGATGAATGGCTAGCCATGCTCTCATGCTTGCAACCATAGTCAGCCATGATCAAAAGCACAGCCAGACTATCCTCATGCCCGATTGTAACAGATCTGATCACACTAGTCAGATCTAGATGTGAGGTTAATCCATTGCTAATTCATTTCTAAATCCTGCTTCAAGATTGCCATGTGACTAATTAACCTGACTTAGGCATTTATACCCTGATGTTAGGGACATGCCAAATAGATCAAGATTGATTGCACAAGCGGAGTCTGCTGGAGTGCATGGGCTTTGGCAAGGCTATTAGCAACTTCACCCTTGAGCTGAAGCCCTTAAGTTGGATAGCGGAGCAGAGTCCATGGAGAATGTGGAGTGGATGAGAGATTAAGACAGTCCAATGGAGTGGAGGCCATGGACTTGAGAGTGATGAGGTTAGACTTAGAGTCAGAGAGAGTTTGGGCTGAATCAAGTTGATATTCGAACTGAGTATCTACAAGTAATTGTACAGTATATATATAAGTAGATAAATCTGGGAGGTCTATTTACTACCAGATTTGGGTTCTAGAATTAATATATGATTTAGTGAAATGAAAAGATAAATGAAATATCAAATAGAGCAGAGTAATAGCAAGTGGCCAGAGGCCACAGAGTCTGATAGTGAGAATTGCTAGAGTTAAGATTTGAAGTTGGAATGGGTGTGAAGCGGAGGCTGGCAGCATGCATGTAACACCTGATCAGCCTGCTAGTGACTGGACTTCACAAGATCTGTGTATTCTGCTTCTTGTTTGGTGTGCTAGTCATATTACTCATCCACTATTGGCCTTACATTAATTAGTCCAGCTAGTATTCAAATTACTAGTATGGCCAGCTGGTAGATCTGACCCACTAGTGGTATCACATCTAAGTCCTGGCTTCACTAGTTGCATACTGCTGTAACTATCAGCTTGGAGCCTCAGCTATAGTCCTTTTATTATCACTAGTACAGGATAGATATGCAATGTATTGTTACAAATTTGCAAAATCTAGGTGTGAACATGTAGACAGTGTATCAATGGTGATTTGGTGTTTATAGCACAGTTGAGTGCAGGGCCCAATAACCTGTGAGATTATTGAAGTGGTAGAGTATTGAGAGTAGAATGTATTAGCTACACTACTACAGTGAGTCTTGTATTTATATCTAAATGTGAGGAATGTTCTAGTAATAATTATGGGTGTAAGATACACTGACTGAGCAAGAAAGAAAGTGCTCAAAGTGTCGGGCACTACTGGCTGATTAATACTGAGTCCAGATCTTGTGTTGGGATAATCTATTTATCCAAAAGGATGTTGGCAAGAGCATCTGGTTCTCACTATCCTCCCTCTTGTTGCTGTAGTTGGCAATGGCCAGTCCTTGCCTTTTTCTGACTTGACCCTTTCCTGGATTTTCCTGTTGATGTTAACTTTAGTCATCATCATCTTACCTTGAAGTTTAGATCTATCTCTGGTAGGTTACTCTACATTATTTTCTAATTCATTTCCTTACCTTTTGAGTCCTGAGGCCATGGCAGATGAAACAGCAAAGATGCACAGCTTAGCATTTGCTTGAGGTAGAGATTTTGGTAGACCTTTTCTGAATCACAAGCTAACAGGTTGCTGCACAGGTCTTGATGCCAACATTGCCAACACTTTTGCAAAAGTATCACTAACACCACCCTTGAACCATCATTTGCCATTGACCTCATGAGTACTACCAGCGCAACCCACATCAAGTACACCTCCACAATATACCACAGCCCCTTTCTGCCATGCAAGGATCATCCAAAAAGCTTCAGTCAATAACAAAAGCCTGGGATACTGGATACAAATAGCTTTGACATCACACCGGACTTTGGCCTGAAAAAACAGCCACAGTTATTTGGTTTTTACTTGCTGTAATTGCTGGATAAGTGACCAGTATTTAGTATATACTGTCACTGCTGTTATTCATCCTAATACATGGTGTAACCTCCTGATAACCTTCGTGGATTATTAGTATGACTTCACAAATTTTGTCAAAAGTCCTGGCTTACCTAGTGCATCAATTTGCCACATCACACATCGCCTTTGACAGGAACCGTGCCCACTGTGTCACATCATGTGTCATCTTTGACTGTTAGGCCTAGACTAACATGTGACTTGTTATAAGCGATGACTAAGTCAAGGAGCCATCTCGCGTTTGGACGATCACTCGAGGACTAGGTCGCTGCTTTAAGTGCTTGTGTGTGGCAAGGTAAAGATAAACTTTAGTTCGAGACTGGGGATATACAAGCGAGAACTATGCTACTTATATACTAAATGTCGAGTACTAATAATAGCATTGATACATGTTGTCCATCAGGTAACTATGCGGAAAACAATGAAAAGAATGTGCTTGGTGAGCGAAGGTTGCGAGCCGTAGCAACAGGTCTGAAGTCGTTCGATATAGGCATGATAATCAGTCCGATGACCCGTGATAAGCGATGGGTGCCGTAGATATGATGAGATTAGATAGATGCTCGAGAGATAAGATAAGAAAAGTGGAAAAATCGTAACATTACCCTCTTGTTAAGGCAGGCATCTCGACTGCCTAGGGCTCGTCTATCAGTTCCAGCTGAGAGTCATATTGGGTCTGCCAATATTCTTCTAGGAATGGTTTCCACCGGTTAACATCGGGGTTCAGTACCCATTTCTGAGTCCTGTCTTCACGTTGCGTGAGATAGCGTACGTCACCATCTGGAGTGTACTCGTGGTCAAGCACCATTGCGAGGGCATGACCAGGATTAGTTACGATTTTCGCTATAACCTGGCCCTGGTCCTTCTTCGCCTTCTTCTCGTACTCGGCAATTGCTTCCTTTGCATTGCCTATGTCCTTCTGGTGCACCCAGGAGTTGTGTTCCTGTGTCCAGCCTTTCCACTTTACGAAGTAGTAGTTGACCGACTGGGATGGCTGTCCTCGTCATCTGTGGACTTTCTTTGTTTTTGAGTCTAGGATTTCTTTGAGCTTGAAGTATTCCTCATCTTCAATGAGGTCTGGTGGCGGTGGCGGTGGTTGTTCTTGGTTCAGGAACGCCGGAGGGACGTACAGGGTTAGAAGCTTCTCGTTGAAGTGCGGGTGGATCTTCCAATGCAGGAGGGAGCTTAAGCTTGTAGGCAGAAGCACCAGCTTTGTCGACGATTTCGAAGGGACCGACCCGATTGTCGTCCAGCTTTTTCTTGGGTCATGGTAGGTGAAGATTGGTGGAATCCAACCATACGCAGTCTCTGGATTTATAGTCAACCGTGCTCCTCTTGTGCTTGTCGGCTTGCTTCTTCATATGACCTGCAGCTTTTTCGAGAGCTTCTTGGGTTTCTTTGTGAATTCTCGTCATTGTGACCGAGAATTCTGTAGTGGCGGGTCATGGGGAATCAGGTAATATCCGAGGATTTTGGCCGTACATGACCATGAATGGCGATTTGCCGGTGGCTGAGTGTATGCGGTTGTTGTGGGCAAACTCTGCAATCGGCAGCCAGTTGGTCCAGTCATCTTTGTGGTAGTTGATGAAGATCCTAAGATACTTTTCGACTTCTTGGTTGACGCGTTCTGTCTGTCCATCGGTCTGCGGGTGGAAGGCGGTCGACGTGTTCTGCATGATATCGAGGAGTCGGTACAGTTCCTTCATGAACTGGGATACAAACTGTGGTCCTCTGTCTGAGATGACCACCTTGGGCATTCCGTGACAAGCGTATACGTGGTCATGGAGAATTCGTGCCCATCCCTTGGCGGAGAGTTCAACGTTGCAGGGGACTAGGATGATGCCTTTGGAGAACCTGTCCACGACTATGAGTAGCGCGTCATGTCCATTGGAGTCTGGTAGCCTGGTGACCATGTTGACGGAGATATGAGTCCACAGTTCTGTCAGGATCTCGTTCAGGGTGGAGTGGGGCTGCTTTGGCTTGCGTGCTGCTCTTAGTTCGCTGGCAAGTTTCGCATCCTTGGATGTAGGCTTCGACATCTTTGTTTATCTTTGGCCACCAGTACTCCCGTAGGATGAGCTCCTTGGTTTTAGCGATCCCTGGGTGTCCGGCAGTAATGTGGTCATGGCTTCGGGCAATGATCTCGCCTCAGACTGCCGAGTGTCTTGGTACGTAGACTCGATCGTCGTAGTATAGGATCCCGTCCTTCTCGGTGATCCCTCGCTTGTGTTCGAGGGACGCAGCGATGCCTTTGTCCCAAAGCTCCTTCTGACACATTACTTCCATGACTCGGGAGTGGGCATCAGCGGTTGTGGGCATGATGAGCGCCCGGAAGTGTTCGGGGGATAGGACCATGATGTCTCCGTTGTCATCCTCTCCCTGGTCATGGTTGCTCCTTCGAGACAATAGGTCAGCCTTGATGTTGGCAGTACCTGGGCTTATGCTTGATTATGAAGTGGTATTCTGCCAATTCAGTGACCCAACGCGCTTGACGGCGGTTCAGCTTTTGTGGTTTTCGGAAGTACTGGAGATTCTGGTGATCTGTCCAGATTTCTACATCTTGGGCAGTGCCCATCAGGTAGTGGTGCCATTCGCTGAGTGTGAGCATGATGGCGAGCAACTCCTTGTCATAGATTTCGTAGTTACGTTCCGTCTGCATGAGTGCCTTGGACATGAACACTATGGGTCTCCACCTGCCATCTTGCTCCTGGCTGAGTACTGCACCAATTGTGCCGTTGCTTGCATCCACCTCTACTCTGAAGTGTCCATCTTTGTTCGGGATGGTGAGGATGACATCTTCGGCCATTTGCTTTTTCAACTGTTGGAATGCTTGATTCTGGGCAGCGCCCCAAGTCCATTCTGCCTTTCCCGTGAGCTGGGTTAGGGTGCGTACCACCTTCGAATAGTTCTTGATGAACTTGCGGTAGAAGTTGGTAAATCCCAGGAACGACTGTAGCTCCTTCTTCTTCATCGGCGTCAGCCATTCTGCTATGCCGGTGAGTTTGACTGGGTCCATACGTACGGATCCTTTGCTGATGATGACTCCAAGGTACTCGGTCTCGAGAACCTTGAACTTGCACTTCTCTGCTTTGAGGAACAACTTGTTCTTGTGTAGTCATTGAAGTACTTGTCAAACGATGTGTCAGTGTTCATTGAGGTCTTTGGTGAAGATCAGGATATTGTCGAGGTAAATAGTAACCTTTCCTTCAGAGATGAGATCTTTGAAGATGTCATTCATCATCCACTGGAAGGCCATGGGCGAGTTTGTGAGTCTGAAGAACATGACTGTTGGTTCAAACAGTCCTCGATTCATGTGGAAGGCAGCTTTCTCCTCGTCACCCTCCCTGATTCTGACATTGTTGTATCCCCAATGAACATCCAACTTCGAGAAGTATTTGGCTCCCTGAAGTTTGTTGATGAGCTCCGAAATGAGTGGGAGCAGGTATCTGTTCTTGATTGTCATCTCATTCAGCTTGCGATAGTCCTGAACAGGACGCAGGGAACTGTCCTTCTTCTTGACGAAGAAGAACGGTGATGCAAATGGGGATTTGGAGTTGCGGATATGTCCTGATTCTAGGTTCTCGTCGAGGAACTTATCAAGTTGTTCCTGCTCATCTATGTTCAACAGATAGACCTTGCAGTCGAGCATCAACTTGGCATTTGGAACCAGCTCGATAGCATGGTCCCATGGTTTTCATTCTGGGAGTTCATCGAAGCTTTCTTTTGAGAACAGATCTCAGAAGGAGCAGTAGTCAGGAGGTACCATCTCCTCGAAGGTCTTGGAGGGTTTTTCTGGATTAGCAGCAGCGGCGAGGTCGTTCATGTGATGAACTGCATGGATTTCGTATTCTTCCTCCATGTTGACGGCGAGAATGCGATCGCTGTCTTCAAGTTCTTCGTCCCAGGGGTCATCGGGGTCGGCATCGGGGAGAGGGAAGGGGTTTTTGATGCACTGGCAGTGTCCAAAGAGTATCGTTCCCATACTCCAGTTGATCGTCAGATTGTGATGTTTCAACTAATCGTGCCCGAGGTACAGGTCTCTGTTCCCCTAGGTCGGTGACTGCAAAATCAATTCGCTTGCTGTGGTTACCGATTGTCATTCGGAACTCTATGAATTCGGTAATGTCGCCCGCTTGATTGCGGGTTCCATCTGCGTTATAGACTGCAATGGGTACTGCTACCTTTCAGGTGTCGAGGTTATGTTCCTTGACTGTACGCGTGGTTAATCGCACTGGAGGTACAGCCGCTATCGAGTAACCCTCTTGTTAGGAGGGTCTTTCTTCCTGTGCAGGGGATTAGCTGAACGTCGATTGTGAAGTCCCTTTCGCTAGATCGTGCCTGTCGTAGGTAGTGGGGTGGTTCACAGAGTTGGTAAAGCCTTTCCCAGGCCATCTCTCCTCCAATGTGAAGCGAAGCGAGGAGTTTGTCAGTGAGTTCAGGGACTTGATCTTTGTGCATCCACACAAAGAGTGCGGCGCATGCTGCATTGTCATTTCAGGCTTCTCGAACTGCACAAAGTGTCCAGTCTACCTTGAAAGGTTTGAGCCATGTACCCTCAACAGTGGGAGGGGCTACGGGTGTCGGCATCAGGTTGGTGACTTTGGTAATCAGCGGGGTTCGTTTCTTGGCAAGCCAGATCTAGTACGCCGTGTTGTCTTCTTCGTCGGGAACCTCGATGATACTTACTGTGGGCCCCCTTTTTACCACCTGGGCGCTAGCAGCTTCCTCCTGCAGCCGTTTCTGCACTTTGGCACTTCCCTGTTCCTTCAGGGGTGGGATGCTATGGTCCCCGTCATGCTCACTCAGGAATCCACCTCCAAGGAGAGTGGTGGGTTGGGCTTGAACCACAAACGCGGAATTACCAGTCTCCCCCTGTCCTCCCGAGCTCGAAACTGTGTGCCTTTTTATCCCCATCCCGGGGCGAACCACAGCCCTCATACTCTTCGGAGTTGTTGTTGGAATCCTTGCAGTATTCTCCTCTCGGGGAGCTGCTTTATCAGGGGGTGAGTCGAAGCTCTGCTGCCCTGCCCTGTCCGATCTAGCGGAGCTAGTCGTTATGATGGGTGTCACTATGGTGGGTGACTTGTCGTCGGCGGTGTTCGTTCATCGGGTCTCCCATCGTGAACTACTGGCCAGATGGTTAGCTCCTGGCTGCGGAGCATCGTGGGGGTTTACGGTCATGTCCCCCTCCTTGTTTGGAGAGGCGATTGAGACCGAGTCATCGGTGTCATTGCCATCCTTGACCGGGAGTAAAGTGTATTGGTTGGTTGATTCTATAACTGGGGTGCTAGTCATGCAGAAGATGTTAGAAGTAGAACTGGGGATACAATTTCCCCAGGGTATATTCAAATGTGCGTTAGATAAAACATTTGTAACTAAAAAAGGAGTATAAGTCCGACCAGCAGAAGACAAGTGCACACTAGTATGTAAGTCCTTGGCAATCGTAGGGGAATCGGACCCTAGACCGCCTATGCTTTTACCTCCTCCTTCACCTCCTCGACCTTGCTTTCCATCACTGGCTCAGCTTGTACTGACTGGATATCTCAGAATTGTTTCTTGTCGGGGCAGTCCTTGCTTAGGTGCCCATGCTTGTGACAACAGAAGCACAACCCCTTGCTCTGCATCTCCCCTATGTCCATTGGCTGCCCTGCTCTGGCATATGTCATTCCTGGTCGTGCTATCCATCTCCCCCCTGAGTCTCGGCCTCCCGAGTTGGCTCCACTGCTCGTCGGTTTGGCCGACAACGTACTTGTTGCGCCACCTGCAGGCAGTTTGCTGCTGGTGGCGGTAGTGGGATGGCCCTTTGAAGGAGGTCGGGAGTCAGTGGGATCCCCCGCCGGTGACTTGGTCAAAGGCCCATTTCTTCTGTTGTTTCTTGTACATGGCGATGATGCACGCCTTCCATTCTGGGTATGTCTTGGGAATTCCGGTACTGGCGAATGCGATGTACTTGGTATACGAGTCGGGTACTCCGAGTCGTACAGCTTTGACCATCACTCCCCATTCATCTTCTTTGCTGCGTTGGTGTGCCAGTTTGGCCTCCTTTTCCAGTTCCTGGAAGTAGGTGGTGGCCAGGCCCATTGCCCATGCATAGGTCGAACATCTTTTTCTTGTGAATTTGTTCGACGGCGGGGTCGCGGAATTGGGCGGTGAGGAGTCCTATGAACTTGTCGAAGTCCGGGACTCGGAATCGGAGTGGGTGGCTGGGCGTCCAGAAGTCGGCGCACAGGTGGACCCACCAATCTTGAGCCCATCCTTCTAGGTAGGAGGCAGCGAAGGTGGTCATCAGGGAGGGGGCAGAGAAGTAGGGGGTGAATACCTCGAAGTAGGTGAGGCAGTCCCCTACGAATCGTTCAATATCATCGTGATCGCCTTTGTACGGGGCCAGGGGTTTGAGTATTACAGGTTTTATCCTGAGGAAGGGGGCGTCATCGGCTGCGTGGCTGACTGGGTTGGGGAAGGGGTCTGGTCGTCCTCTCCCTGGGGGTGGTTGTGGTATGGACCATCGATCCATTCGATCGTGAAGGGGATGATGGGGATTGGGAATCGAGGGTCGCCCCTGATCAGGATTCTTCCCTTTGTCGTTTGGGTGAATGGGGAATCCCCATTCCACGGTATGGTCGTGCTGCTCCATTTTGGCCTTGTTGAGCTTCTCTTGGAGATCCTCTATCTCCCTTAGCTTTAACTCAGGCGATCTCCCATGCTGCCCACTGTTCTTCTACTGTTCTGGCAGGGGCAGGTCGTGTGCTGCCACCTGCTCCATCATTGGCTCCTCTGGTGAGGAAGCTGGTCCTTGGGCCTTGGTATTGGCCATGTTGTCGGATCTTGGCTTGATTCTGGTGGGTGGTCGTGTATCGACCTGAATGCATTGCGGGGGGGGGAGTCAGGGAATCGATAGGGTTCAGCAGGTGAAGTTGCCAAACATCTCTTCGTCATGGTTGAAGGTATCAAAGTCTTCATCAGATGGTGCCGTCCAGGTCTGGGCGGTCTCCCTCTCGTCATGCCAAGGACCGTAGGAGGTCCTTGATGACCTCCTGTTCTCGCTCTGTTCTGGGGCGTAGCCGCTCCAGTCTTCGCCCAGCGGCTGGAGGATACTGATCCCTGTTTCAATTGGCGAATATTCTGGCTGTGACGGTGGCCTCGACCCCTGGGGATAGAATGGGATCCCTCCGATTCCTGGCGAGGTATTCGTCCATGGAAGGGCGGGGTCCGGGTTCGTAGATTGTGGATCGATACTCCACATCCTGTCATCATAACTCCCATGCCTCGGCTCGGTGAGGTCCAAGGAGTTGAATGTCTCTCTGGGAGAGGGCTGGCCACTCGTAGTTGTGGCTGTTGATGTTGAAGATGTTATTGGGGTCTCGGGGAGGTGGGGGAAGGGCGTTGAGGAAGGAGTCAGGGCCATCAGAGTCGTCATTGTGGATGGTAATTTGTTTTGGTTGCGAGGGGTTAGGGGCATCGGGGTCATCGTCCCTGTTGATGATGTTGACCGTTTGTCGAGTTGTGTGGGGGACGTCTGGGGTATCGGAGTCGCTACTCGAGGCGTCGCCTGGGAATGGGGGTCATGGTGTCAGAGGTCGAACTGGACGGGGGTTGGTTGGGAAATGGGGATGGGGAACCAATATCCTGGGGCGAGCTCTTGCGAGTACAAGTCCCCTAACCCATTGTCACGCCTGCAGCATGTCTAAGCATGTAATTTTGCGAAAATCAATGAACTACACTTAGGCACTGTGCAGACTTAGTGAGCTCACTCACAGTGCAAGTGGCATGAGAGGGAGCAAGGTCACTGAGTCAGAATACCCTTCTGTCAGAAAAAGAAGCCACAGAATTAAAACATAGGACTTCGTCGCTGAACTGTACCTCACGGGCATGCACAGCAAGAAGGCTGACTTAGTGAGCTCGCTTGCAATAACATCCATTGACATTGGGGATTCAGACTTGGTGGGACGTGCTTGTACTCGGGCCAAAGCTAATTTAGATAACTACACATCGATAATCAATGACGCATGGGCCCTGGAGATCTGGAGAAGCGATACCACATGAGAGATAATCAAGAGAACCACCTGGGCATGGTCTGGAAATGGATATTGACTGATGAGATTAGCGAGTGGACCAGAATTCCGATGCGTCTCTTGGTTACCGTGTCTAGACTATGATGCTGTCACCTTTGGAGCAGAACAGAGAACCAAGAATGACATGTGATCAATGATCGCACATTATACAGCTATTGAGTGCTAGCCCGCAGGCAGCCACTGCTGTCGGGCGAGCGGCGTCAGCACCGCCCAGTCCTTTGAGGCTACCAAACAGAGAGGAAGCAGCGCTCTGCCAAGAGAGCTGTGATGTTTCGGATGAGGGATTATCAGCTGACACAAAAGTATTTTACTAATAACCAGTTTGTAACAATCACTCTCTCGTAGTATAAGTAGGGCAGATTTTCATGTATTAGAACAAGCTACCTACCCCCCACGTACAGTAATAAAGTTTCAGTCTGAATCTGGACTTGTTGTGATGTGTAAGAGTTAGTAACTTCGAGTCTCGGCTATACCAAAGAGTTAGCGAGCTCACTAGAGAAATTGAAACAGAGACACATTTTGGATATAAAACTTCGGTTTTACTTGAGAAACGAATGAGACCTGTGTCAGTGAAGCTGTGCTCAGCTCTAGAGAAAAACTGAGAAAACATCTGAGAAAAACTCTGTTCCATATTTCTGGTTCAGTAGTATAAGAGAGAATTGTGTTGTGTTAGCCTCTGTGTAGGCTTTGAAGGAGATTTATGAGGGAATCAGCCAGCTTGAGCTGTTCTAGCAGTTGCATGAAGTGTGACAGGTGTGTGCAGTTGGACCTTGCAGCACTGTTGTTAGAGTGAGCGCACTGTGTGTGAGGACTCATGGGGACGTTTAACAAGAGAATTGCGTACTGTGTTTTGAGAGCGCCGAGGACCTCTAGTGTGACGAGTTTGGGAGTCAGGCTTAGCAAACTAAGAGAGAAGGCGAAGGCGTGCGCAGTAGAACCTAGCAGCACTTCGTACTTAGCGAGCTCACTGAACGAATTCGGTCATTTTGCAGATCTGCACGTCCATTTGTATTTTCTATTAAAATATCATTTGCCTTGAGGGTTGCGTGGTTCGCCAGTGCTCTCTTGTAAAAGCATTGAGGAGATAGCGAAATTGAGAATTGCTTGACAATTGTACATGGTCGCGTTGCATTAGTTAGTGAGCTCGCTAAGATATTTTGAGATACTGTCAGGGCGCAAGTAGAATTAAATTCCTTGCTCCCTTCCGCACTTATAGAGATTGTGTGGTGTGTGTGTTAGTGGGATTGAGCAGTGGTTTAGAGTGTTGTCCACACTAGGCTGCTCTTAGTTTCATGAGTGCCCGTAACCAGCCTCGTCACCATAGGGGTGCTGGCCTGGGTATGGGCGTGGGGGTGTAGTCTGGGGGCAGGTTCGATGTCTCCGTCAATCCAAAGGTTCCTCTCGAGCGTGGTGGCCTGAGATCGGGGAAGCGGGAGGAGAGAGGGTTCTTGGAACATTGGAGGGCTCTGGCGTTGCATTTCTGGGCTCCCTGAGGTGTAGCGGAAACTCATCGGAGGAACTGGTCGAGGTTGGTCTTCTTCTGATGGGGCCGCTGTCCTGCTCCACCAGCTCAGTGGGTTCCAGGTTGAGTGTCGTCTCTCTTCGTACGGGTTCTGCGTAGGGGAGGACATAATGAAGGGGGAAAGGGGGTGGTCCTTGGGGTATAGGGTTCTGTTGAATTTGAAGGAGTCATTCTATGTGTTCTCAATATCTGAGAATGAGGAGAGTGGTGAGGAGAATGATGATGCAGGCCCCTCCAATTGCTGAGGGGATGGTGATCGTCAGGTTGTCGGGGGTCATAGGTCTTTCTTCTTCACGGCGATGGCGGTTGAAGAGAAAGAGAGGAAGTCTCGAAACTAATTGTTAGGCCTAGACTAACACGTGACTTGTTATGAGCGATGACTAAGTCAAGGAGCCGTCTCGCGTTTGGACTGATCACTCGAGGACTAGGTCGCTGCTTTAAGTGCTTGTGTGTGGCAAGGTAAAGATAAACTTTAGTTCGAGACTGGGGATATACAAGCGAGAACTATGCTACTTATATACTAAATGTCGAGTACTAATAATAGCATTGATACATGTTGTCCATCAGGTAACTATGCGGAAAACAATGAAAAGAATGTGCTTGATGAGCGAAGGTTGCTGTTAGGGACATGCCAAATAGATCAAGATAGATCGCACGAGCGGAGGTCCACGGAGTGCATGGGCTTTGGCAAAGCTATTAGCAACGTCACCCTTGAGCTGAAGCCCTTAAGTTGATTAGCGGAGCGGAGAATGTGGAGAACGTGGAGTGGAGTGGAGAGTAAGAGATAGTCCAACGGAGCGGAAGCCGCGGACTTGAGAGCGATAGGGTAGACTTAGTGTCAGAGAGAGATTTGGCTAAACCAAGTTGATATTCAAACTGAGTATCTACAAGTAATCGTACAGTATATATATGAGTAGGTAGTCCGAGTCCGAGTCCAATGGAGGTCTGTTCGCTACTGGATTCGGGTTCTAGAATTAATATGTGAAATAGTAAAATGAAACAGAAATGAAATATCAAATGGGGTAGAGTAATGGTAAGCGGCCAGAGGCCATGGAGCTCTGATGCTATAGGTGTTGAAGTGGAATCCTTGTTTAAAGTCAGTGTGGAGCGGAGGTCCACGGCATGCGCGTAACAGTTGTGAGCCTTAGCAACAGGTCTGAAGTCGTTCGATATAGGCATGGTAATCAGTCCAATGACCCGTGATAAGCGATGGGTGCCATAGATATGATGAGATTAGATAGGTGCTTGAGAGATAAGATAAGAAAAGTGGAAAAATCATAACATTGACCACAACCACCACCTCTGCCTTGACTGCCTTGGAATGCACACCGAGCCTGCAACTGCCCTCGTCTACTGTGAGTATTTTGCTCATAATAAATGTATGGATACAGCAGGCCCAACCAAAAATGCCATTTCCCAGATGAAGCATGGCAATGCCACAAGCCAGAAATTTGCATGTATAGACGGTGATGAGCCTAGACTTCTGTGGCAATGGCAACACCAAAACTTGGAATGAGATTGGGCAATTAATGTGACAACACAGCAATCAAGGTGTAGTGTGTGTGCGAGTGGCTCAGTGCACCTCTGTGCAGTCAATTCTTCAATAACACAAGATACACTGCGACTTTTCAGTCAGCAAAGTAGTACTCTTGGTCAATGAGTACTAATAGATGTTGGCTGTAAGCCAGGAGGGATCTCAATAAACAAGATGGAATGGAATCTGGTATGACATGAATACCAAGAAGCTGTGAGGGAAACAAGAAAATGATCTAGAAAGTGCGGAAATGATCTGGAGAATGTGGAAATGATCTGGTGAATGGCTCTAGATGGTGTACCTAAAAAGTGAGTCGAAACAATGGCAATTAAGGTGCAGAAACTGCCTTAGAACTAAGAGAAACTGAGGGAAAACACAGTAATTGAGGCTATGAGAGGGATGCTGCAGCAATAGAGGTATAGAAATTCTGAATGATGGCGATGATAAGGGCAATCCTATGGAGAACAATGCTGAACTGAGCCTACATGGAGGCAATATGATTCTATACTGAACTGGATGATGAAAATGATGGTGACATAAAAGGTGAAGATGATAAAACAATCCTATCTGGTGAAAGCGAAGCGATGTTGTGGCATTAAAAGACAAAAACAAGTTATTGACATGAGATTCATGTATTGGTGCAGTATATAGTGTAACCAACAACGTTTAGAGGAAGCAAGCAGCAATGGATACCTTGGAGTAACTGTGGCTGACTGTTAATACTGGAACTGGTCAACTAGATGAGAACTCTAACTAAAAACATGGTTTCTACCTAGTTTTTATACTACAAGTCCGGTTTTATAAATAGAATACAAATCTAAGCCTTAGTAAGGCTGTAAGTCCTTGGCTTTGTAAAAGCCATAGTAAACATATGGTCCTTTGGGTTCTAAAGTAACAGCAACTCCTCAACGTTGCCATGTATAGATGAAAACCATATGGTTTTATTGAGTGATGAATGAATCGTTAGGTGCTGTTTAGCTGTGGACTGGTGAGGTATGGCTTTGGCACTGAGGTGTATGCTTGTGTCTATGTCATTTCAAGGTCTTGGCAAAGTAACAGCCTTAGTAAATGCAGTCTGTAGTTGCCATGTGCTCAAAATATCATGGATGGATGAGTGGCTGTGGCAATCATGACATTTCATTAAGTGATTGATTGACGTGTCAATGCTGTGATGGGAAGTGATGTGGCAATTCTGTTTTGGGATGATTTGCGATCAAAGGTGCCTTGCCATGATATGATATGGCAATTATGATGTGTAACAAGATGGGATGGATAACAAAGCATATGAGGAGTGGTTGCCGTGGTATGAAAGTAGTATGAGTTTGTGTGCAATCTTTGGTTTACTGAAAGTCTGTTGGGTGGACAGGAGTGGTAATTAGTGCATAAAATCCACAAATTCTGAGCATACAGAGCCTGGAGGCTTATCATCCCCCCTAAACTTTTATTATGTTACTCTGAAACATAAAACCAGTGCATGAGTAACCATCTTCCCATGAGAAGTCAGGGTTTTGGGCTTGGTTGCCAGGGGATAATGTGGTGGCTGTACTCGATGGCCAATATTGGTGATCAAAATACTATTGACGCATTGGTGATCTAAAGATAGACACCGATAATTACTCTTTCACAGGCACAGAAGACTTAGTATGTCTTCTCACTTTGTCATAGATTATTCTGTGATGTGTGAAGGGACTGCATGGCTTCAGTGTCACGTGGCTGGTTGGACTTAGAGAAATCTTTCTCTTTCTCTTTCTTTCCTTCCACCTTCATGTCCGTCTTCTAGCTTGCACACTCATCCTCTTTTCTTTCGCTTGCACTTGCCGTCTTTCCTCACAAAGACACTCCTCCTCCTTTATCTTCTGGAGGTGAGTTCATTCTCTCAAGACACTGCCTGTTACACAGGTGGATCTCTTCACTTTGACATGTACTGACTATCTCCTTCAGTTTCACTGAAGGCTTTTCAGTTTTGTTTGCCCTCTCCCTTGTTTTCTTCATCAGTGTTCAACGCTGGTGAAGCTATCTTATGAACACTTGACCCACCAACTATGTGAAATGGCTGAACCTTTCACAGTCAAGGACACCACCGCCCTCCAACATCAGGCTTTAAGTACGTATGAGGCTGCTGCCACTCTTCTTCAACACAAAGCCAGATTTGCACCCAACAATCATACCCCACATGGCATAGACAAGTGGATTTCCAACATCTACGTTCAGTGGGCCCTCTGTGATGAGTTTTGGAAGCCGGCTGGGATTAAGAAGAAGATCTGGAATGACCTGGAGTATGCTGTTCTGGAGAAAGTGGCTCGTGTGGACCAGGATGACATCTCTTGGGCTGGGAGTGACTTTAATGAACTAGCTCTCCACACGGTAAATTTGCTACTCATTACTTGTTGTACTTTTGACTGACTTGCCATTTCTTTTATAGCACGATTATGGTTTATGCATCCGTCCTATTCCTTTGGAACTGAGGACACCTTCTCCTTCACTGACTGCTCGAAAACCAAGTGCTCCACCTCCCCTTCCTTCTAAACAACAGTTGACAGTGCCTGCTACTCTTCTTCGCACAGCTACTAAGCCTACACCAGATCTCGATGTTCCTGTGCACAAGCTCAAGCTTACAGCTCCTAGTCCTGATGCATCCACCTCGAAGGTTCAAGGGCCTGCCAAGACTGCATTGTCTGCTCTTGCTCAAACAGCTCTGAAGCCTCCAGTTCCCAATATGTTGACTTCCAACATCAACATTGCCAAACCTCCAGTCCCAAATCCTGCAAAGCCTTCTGGCCAGTCATCCATGACCCTTCAGAAGAAGCCAACCCCCTGGCCATTGAACTCGGGGACCATACAATCTCCCAAGGCTACTCCACCTTCTTTAACAATGCCAAAGCAGCTGGCAGCTCCAATGAAGCCACAGTCTCTTGCACAATCTTCTGGGATAACTATGGTGCTTCCCACCCAGGCTGGTGTTGATAACTTGGGGTGGGGTTCACCAGTGTGGTCTCATGTTTCTCTGACTGACGATCCTTCTCCTAGTCCTGTTGAGAACTCTGTCTTTTTCCCCAAGGATTTAACTTTATCTTTACACAAAAAGTTGGGTCAACAACTCAAGAGTGGTCCACCAATCACTGCTGTGCTTTCAGAAGTGTCTGTTCTGTCTTCATCTTCACGTCCTTTGGCTGTAAACGGTGTGTGTTTGAGTTTGTTGGCTCAATTTTTGTGCTGACTTAGTATTTTTCAGCTCCTGATCGTTCCGCTGTCCTAGGTCCTGACCCCAGTCTTCAAAGTGAAGGTACCGGTCCTCCTCACCCTTCTAAATGCATGCCCTTATTCTTTCTGGGTACAGATGAGGAGGAGGAACAAGTTCAGGAAGACTCAGTCAATGGTGAACAAGTCCCAGGTACAGACGGTGAAGACAGCTATTTTCAAGCTCAAGACTATGACGTGCCAACCCCTCCAAGGGATGTACCAATGGATGTAGACAAGAACGAAGGCCAACAATCCGACAACGATTCCAGTCCTCTGTCAATCCAGTCTCGTCGCAAGACACATTGAATTTCATTTGTGTTTAACGATGTTACTGGGGATTTCAAGGAGCCTCATCCTACAATCTTTCTTCCTAGGCACCCCACTCTTCAAGAACAAAATCCATGCCATTCAACTCATCTTCATACCTCTCCTATCAACCAAGATGTGGCATATCTCAAGATGACTCAAGGGTCTAAGTCTGACTTGAAGAAGAAGAAAAAGAATGCTAAGGGCAAGGAAAATGAATCCTCCTCTCGCAAGCGTACTCGAAATAACAATGACAGAGCTCAAGCTGACAAGCCTGCCCCCAAGAAGTTGAAGATGAAGAATACTGCGGCTGATGATGATGAAGGTTTGCAATCTTTATAATTCCTTTTGTCCTTCTAAGTCTCTTCTTAGTCAATCAGGCTACTCCAGCCATTTGTATGTGTGGCCCCACTCCCTTGAAACCTCTGCCCATCTCCCTGGGTATTAGTGGTGGTAGTTTCAGTGAGAAGGTCCCACCTTCGGTGAAGCCAATCAAGAACGGTATCGAGAGCATCGGTGTCCTTAAAGTCGATAAGGACTTCAGTAGATTTATGGAAGTGGATGGTCATTATTGGAACAAGGATGTGGCCCCATTCATTAGGGAACATGTAAGTCTCTTTTTCTTGACTATTTGTTTTATTGACATGTTACTTGCTAGTATACTGAGCCGTGTGATACCTGTAGACGCTGTGGGAGTCACTGCCACAAGATGCTGATCCACACTGTAATTTGTGTGTGCTATCACTATGCCAAGCAACCTTGCAAGGTTGATGGTGAGGTCACACTGAATCCAGTGTCGCATTACTGTCCCAAGGGCTATGGTAAAGTTTTCTCCATCTTGTCTTCACTTGTTATCTAGGCACTGACTTCTTATAGACGTGATCAACACGTTTGAAAGCACCCTCAATGCCATTGAGATAAATAACACCGCCATTTCTTTGATTGCCCAACAATATTTGGCTGGTCTCAATGTTTCTGCGCATAGCAAGAGTATTTGCATTCAAATGTCTCGTCTCCATGAATGTCTGAATCCCATTGAGAAAGTTGTCGAGGAAGAAGATAATGGTGATGAAGATGTTAAGGTCGAAGCTGTGGCTGAAGGTGTTGCAGGGCCATCCAAGAAGAAGGCCAAGTCTGGTTGAGCTGCAGGACTTTGTTTGTTGGCTGGGGAATCTCTTGGAGCATGGCTCCAAATATTTTGGACTTTTTATATATAGACTTGTATCACGCACCTTTGGGCAAAATTATATCATACTGCATGTCACTGCCCCAAAGAGGATGAAAATAAATAAAATCATATTTTTGAGCTTTGAATGTGTGATTTTGTGAAATTTTGGATGATTTTTGGGGGAATTTGGACTTAGAGAAATTTCAGCAGCTGGGGCTCATGTGCTGGGTTTCACATGATAGTCCACCTTTGGCTGTTTCTTGAACAATTCTTCTAAGTCTGAATTGCCATGAAATTGAAATGGTAAGAGATATGGATGGCCGTAGCTCTGGCACCGTTGGCCTTTGGATTTGTTGTGTTTCATGCTGGTGGTCATGAGTGTTCATTACTGCAATGTGTCTTGGTGATATCTCCATTGTGTATAGTCAAATTGATGGTGGAGTAAGATATTTTTGTCATTTGTTGGGTAATTTTCGTGAAGTATTTCATGAATTGTGAGTTTGTTTCTTTTGTTTCTGTTGTTACTTTTTGTGCAAGAATGTCATGCTGAAAAGGAAGCATGTTTTCATCTCATGAACAACATGGGGACCATGTCTCTCCCCTCTAAACTTTTTAAATCTTTGCCATCAAAGGCTGAAAAGATTTAAACCGAGGTTTGAACACTTGGAATTTAAAAGTGAATGCCGCTGAGTTTTGAAAGTTGTAAACATGCGATTGGGATTCCGTGCTGCATTCCATCAAGCGTATGGTCCAAGCCCAATAGGAATTTTCACGTAAATGTGCCGAGGTGAGGCATCCTCTCGTTTTTGTATAAAGAGGACATTTTATTGTCGTTGTGCCCTCAGAATCATCGCATTTTACTGAATCACAATGTCTACCTCTGCTGCTCAAGCTATCCCCTCTCTTGTCTCCCTTGTTACTTGTGCTGACACTGTCATGCGCCATCCTCTGGAGTTTGATGCTTTATTGCCATGGGTTATGGAGTACTTTGATGAGGCGGCCAAAGTCAAGGTACATTGCCGTACTGTTGATTGAATTTTTGTGTGCTGATAAACATGTCGCAGTTCTACATTGAGACTTACTACCCATCTGCACTCAACAAGATTTTCTTCACAAATTTCGAAAACATTGTGGAAGGGTGCATATCTCGCTTCAATTTCCGCAAGACCTGGGAAACGATGCTCCAGATCAAGTCCAACCACATCAAGGTGTCTGTCAGTGGTCATTACTCTATCTCTGGCAACCAGATTGTCGATGCTCTCATGACTCTGCCTCCTTTGAGGATCTGAGTTGACAATGACATCCAAATGTCGTCTGCTCCCTTCACTCCTGTTCTTGCCACTTCCAAGGAAGTTTAGACCGCACCTGTGTCTTCTGATGCTGCATCTGCCTCTGCCTCTGCCTCGAAGGATGCCAAGCCAGTCATTTGAGAGGAGACCCCATTGAGGGACACTGGTGCTATGTCTTCTTCTATGGTCTCTCCTGCTGATTGGGTGGTACATGCTTCGAATCAATTATAACTGTGATATCACATTAACTTGATTTGGCATATTCTAGCTTCCTTCTCCAGTCACTGCAGCTCCTGCTCTGTTTATTGAACAGTTTGCTGAGAAAGAAGGCACCCTCAAAGATGCTGTGGAGATTGGCGAGAAAATCACTGATCTTTACCATCAGTCATTCAATAAGGCAGACCTCTGCTATGGCAACTCTTTCTGTGCCTATTGCTCAGGCACTCCTAGTCATCTGGCACACACTTGTCCGGCTCACTCTGCCAGGGTACATTTTCTCCTTTGAAATCTTGTCTGTTCTTGTATTAATGTGATTTTCTAGGCTGTACATCCTTGTGGTCCTTGCATGCGTGAGGGGACCGAGTGCTATTTCGCTGGCTTGTCTTCTGAGTGTCAAGCTTGTCACAAGTCTCTTCTTCGACAATGCATTGGTGGAGTCCCTGATCAGCAGATCCTGTTGATGCCCTTTGAGGATGCGCATCCCGAGGATGACGAACACATCCTGGAGATCATTGACAAGCTGATCGATCTTGACCTGTATAGGACTAGTAAGTTCCGTTCTTCATACTATTTGAACTGCATTTACTAATTCCAATTATCTTTGTAGAACTGCTGGCTGATATTCCAAGCGATCCTCACACCGAGGAGATTGTCGACAATGCCATGAAATATGTCAGCACCAATTTTGGGCAGTTCCCTTTCTGCAGTTACAAATCCATCAAGTCCTTGGTCCATACTAAGGAAGCTTTCTTCCAAAGGCTCAAGTCCAACATGCGCAATCTTTACTTGGACCTGAAAATGCACCATGTCCTGGTTCAGCATTACTGTCTTGTCACAGCAAAACTTGATGAGGCTCATGTACAGGCTGAGGCTAGTACTGCGGTGAAGATGAGGAATGATAATCACACGTCTTCTTCTTCCTACAATAATCATGGTCATGGGTAGAAGAGGAAGCATCAGCGCAACTCTCGTGGCTATGGCAGGAAGCAGAATCAGGCTCAAGACAAAGGTAGGGGCAAAAAGGATGATTGCAAGAGCAAAGGTAAGAACCATGCCACCGCTCATCTCAAGAAGTGTCCTGGCTGGGCCTGCAAGCACAAGGACTGCGACTATTACCAGGAGCCTGAAGATGCCATACAGGGTCCTTGTGACTGTGGTGGTTGGGGCAATTGCGGTCTTCCTGCTTGTACTTTTAACAAAGGTAGTTGGGGACAGACTGACAAGGACATCAACCAGTACCAGGACAATGACAATGGTTATGGCAGTTACAGTGGCAGCTGGGGCAATGCCTCTGGTTCCAAGGTATCGGGCTTCAAGCGCAGTCATTGCTACTACTAGAGTTGCTGTGGCCTTTGAGGTGGTTATATTCAATTTGTATGGACATTTTTGCAGAGGTATATGTTGAATGAGTGTCGGGGGACCGGTATGGATATACCGGTCAAACTTTAGCTATAAACAAATGTGTAGGAGCTCTAAAATGGAGTCCAATTATTTATATAAAACTTTTTGATTGTTACCAATGTCTTGAGTGAAACTAAGCAAGTTCTGCTTCATTATGTGCTCCCTCTTGATCTGGAAGTTCATCAAGCGTGCCATCATCAGTTGATATGAAGAGATCATTGATCCACTCAGGTGGTACATCAATTTTCTTTCTGGCAAAGTATGGCACCAATCTAAATGTGGCAACTAGTCTTGCAAAGGTCGAACCGTCTAATTCGCAAAGGAGATATGCACCACCTTTATTCCTTCCCAAGATCACTAAGGGGCCCAAATATCTGGCATGCATTTTGCGGTTTAGGGATTTCTCTATCTGCATGTTACGCATCAAAACCAAATCTCCCTTTTGGAAATTAAAGTCTCTAATAGAGTATGCGTGGTCCTTCTCAAATTTAACTGCAGCATTTCATCTGGCTTCATAGACTTTAGACTTCAAGCGCTTGAGATCTTGAGAACATTTTTGAAGACTAATGGCTCAACACGCAATTAATGATGTGGTACTGATGATGTTGTCTGGCGGTGGCATCAACCAAGTAGATTCAACTATATCCATTGGGAGAAGGGGTTCCATCCTGGTTGCAGCAAATATGGTGAACAACCCATATGCTTTCTGATCGTTACTCAGTCTGCCCAAAATACGGAATAGGTGTTTTGACTCCACTTCTTTCAATCACCATCAGATGCCTTAAACAGTCCTTGATGGACATCAAAATGAGGTCTTTCAGCAATCCCATTGGCTCTGGAGTTATAACCAGAGATGCGGATGTGATTGATGTGGTATTTCTTGCTCAAATAATTAATCACGGCAACAAAGGCAGATCCGTTGTCAGTAACAATCTTGACTAAGGATCCCCATTGGCATAGAATATCCTTGAAAATCCATTCTCCTAAGGTTCATGCTGTTTCTTTATGCAAACAACAGAATTCAGGGTAATGACTGAGTGAACATCTGCCTTGGATGATGTAACAGTATTGTCTTGAGACAGGCATGATCATCGTTGATGAGCCTAGACTTCTGTGGCAACAGCAACACCAACTCAGAATGAGATTGGGTAATTAATGTGATAACACAGCAATCAAGGCAATCATATGTGCAAGTGGGTTCAGGGCACCTCCATGCAGTAAACCAATTCCTCTATATGCAAGTATACACTGCAACTTTTCAGTCAGCAAAGTAGTACTGCTTGGTAGTTGAGTACTAGTAGCTTTGGCTGTAAGCTGGTAAGGATCTCTCAAAATGAGAGGGAATGGAAACAGGTATGATGTGAATACCACGAATCTGTAAGATAAACGTGAAATGAGACTAGAAAACGTCACTAGATGGCAATCTAAGCAAAGAGAACTGTAATAAATGCGTGAAACTGAGTCTGGGAGTGGGGAAGCGATGAGAAAACGTGGAACTATAGCTGAGTGTGGTGGGAGAAGTGTGAAACGAAGTACTGAGGGCAGAGTGTCGAAATAAACATGGAAATACAGAAATCGGCAATGAGTGGGAGAGTGAGAACAGAAATATACTGGCGATGGTGGGGTACTGGTCCTAAGCAATGCAGAAATACTGATGTCGATGTTGAAACTGGTCTTGTGCTGAAGCGATCCTATCCTATGTCAAAACTAACCTCCAAGTCCACTCTTGAGACTGTCCTATACAAAAACTATGCTGAAACTGATCCTATACTGGTGCAAAAACAATCCTAAGTCTACTTGGAGACTACCCAAGTGGGTGATGATATGATGATGAAAGTGAAAATGTGAAACTGATCCTATGCTGGTGAAGTTGAAACAATAATGGCCAATAAAAGGTAAATGTGGACAAGGTATGGCACAGCAATCATGTATTGGCACAATATGAGAGTGTACCAATAGTGTCAAGAGCGAAGAGCGAGTGTCAAACAACTCTTCACAGTCAAAAACCGTGGAATAACTCTGGTGAGCTTGAGAGTTGATGTGCACTCGAGAATATGCTGGGGTAAACGGTATATTGCTGTAGAATGGTAATAAATGTAGCGTAGACTCAATGATAGAGAGAAACTCAATGTGTAGAGGTAAGCTGCAATCTATGCTCCCAGTAAGCTATCTAAACGACATTTTTCTAGCTAGTTTTTATACTACAAGTGTGAAATTATAAATAGAGTAAATATGCATGACTTAGTCAGGCTGTAAGGCCATGGCTTAGTAAAATCCATGGTTAACATATGGTCTGTTGACTTCGAAAGTAACAGCAACTCCTCAACATTGCCGCATATAGATGGAAACCATATGGTTTTATGGAGCGATGAATGGATCGTTTGGTGCTATGTGGCTGCAGACTGGTGAGGTATGGCTTTCATGCTGAGGTGCACACTTGGGTCTATGTTGATTCAAGGTCTTGGCAAAGTAACAGCCTTAGTAAAATGCAGTCTGTAGTTCCCATGTGCTCAAAATATTGTGGATGGATGAGTGGCCATGGCAATCATGTCATTTCATTAAGTGATTGATTGGAATGCCAATGTGCCAATGGGAAGTGATGCGGCAATTCTGTTTTAGGGTGATTGGTGATCGAAGGTGCCTTGCCATGATGGAATATGGCAATTATGATGCGTAATGAGATGGGATGGATAACAAAGTGCGTGAGGAGTGGTTGCCGTAGCATGAAAGTAGTATGAGTTTGTGTGCAATCTTTGGTTTACTGAAAGTCCATTGGGTGGACAGGAGCAACAATTAGTGCATAAAATCCGCAAATTCTGAGTGTACAGAGCCTGGAGGCTCATCATCGTGTCCATGTACATCTTGGAAAATAATGGAGCAGGAAGAGTGACAGTGGGCGGGATATAGATTTGTCAGGTTTGACAGATTTGGCATAAATGACACATCCTTACAAACCAGGCTATGTCATACTTCATATTCGGCCACCAATATCGTTCTTTAATTAACGCATGCATCACGTAAAAACCCTTGTGAGTGACATCATCACTTGGGTGCGATGTTTGGGGAACAATACAAGTTGATGCTTCCCATCTATGTTTTTGCACCATAACTTTCCTTGTCTCTTGAAGAAATGAACAGCATATCTCATGAACTTTGCATATGTGTTATCGTCGAATCCTGGAGGTCTCTTGAGATTGAGATGCCATGGCAATAAGTGCGTTAACTGTTCATCTAGATGCTTTTGCTTTGTTGTATGAGGAACTGTCAAGTAAGGAATGGTTTCCGTGGTTTCTTCAGTAACTTCTTGCTGTAGAACTTGAATTAACTTGATTGGTAAATTAACCATAGGTGAAGTCAAATTAATAAAATGCATAAGCCCATAATGAGTGTGTAAGAAGTCTTCCATGCCATCTTTGGGTGGTGGAGGGTCCCCTAGTTGGGGTGGGCATCGCAATAATCCATCTGGACCATGCTTAGAGCCTGATACATGGACTAGAACAAAATGAAAAGATAGAATGCCGATAATCCATTGGTTAACTGCTGCTGAAGGTGCGATATTAGGGTTCTTGAGCATTCCCTTGATAGCACTTGTGTCTACTTCAACAATAAATGTAGGAAGGCCAATAAGATAAATTTTGCAATCTCCTAGTGCATGGTAAAGTCCAAATATCTCTTTCTTGGCTTGAGAATATCTGCACTCGCATTCATTAAGAGTGATTGAACCAAATCTAGCAAAATATTGGATCTTTGGATTGACAGGGTCGTATTGTGCAAGATAATAGCCAACTGTGGCAGGCCCTGTGTCAATGGCAAGTATAACAGCCCTGGTTGACATGTAACTGAGAGGCCTTAATGCAGGACTGTCTCTGACTGCATCTTTAAGATCTTCTTGTGCAGCAATCTCTACTGCTTTGAACTTGAATGGTATGTCTTTTCTGAATAGCTTGGCAATGGGTAAAGCTCGGGTTGCAAAATTATTGATAAATATCTGTAGAACTCCAATGGTACCAATGAAGGCACACATGTTGGAGACATCAATACAAGGTCCCCATTATAATATTGAAGCAACAATACTTTCAAGAGGAAGTCGACCAGAATATGTGCATCTGTGACCTAGCACAGTAATTTCAGCACAACAAAGGTAGGCTTTCTTGCCTGAAAATGTGCCCCCACAATACTTCATGTGCTGGACAATCCGGTTTAGGTTTTGGAAGTGTTCCCAAATGAATCGTCTAATGCCGTGATTGAGAGGGATAGTCTCGTAGCCTCCTAGGATTTCATAGTGAGTCTCTGGTCCTCGAACTGGGACATCATCGATGTAAGGAATGGTAAAATCAGGAATTTCAGGTTGTAGAATGAAGGTAACGTTGTCATGGAATATTGGTATGGAATTTGTCCATCCCATGGGTAATGTAACGAGTTGGAGGGCTCCATAGGGTGTCTGAAAGGTGGTAAGATCATGAGACAACTCTGCTAGTAGATGTTCATTGTATCCAATGAATAAATCTAGAGTAGCGCCGCATGCATGACCTGCAAAATGTTCTGCGAGAGGATCTGTTGTCAGTGGTAATCCAGAATGAGCAATCGTAACTTCATTCAACGGTTCTAGACTGTGAACTTTCTTTAAAACCGTAAACCATCTTGAGCAATAGGAAGAGTTGGAAGGTTCATAAACACCTGTGTCAATCTTTGTCTTGATCATATGGCAAACTTCTGCATAAATGCCTGGTGGAATGGGAATATTTCGTAGAACCCAAGGGGTGTGTTCAATGATGGGAATATCAATTGGAGGGAAGAAATCTTTGTGAAAACTGCCTCATTCTGAGTCCTCCCATGTGAATGCTTGCTCCTGAACCGTCATGATGTGATGCATAAGCTTCATTTCTTCTGGCCAGAGGAAACCATCGTTATGGATGGAGTCAATATACTCCTTGCATTCTTGGGTATAATGTTTGGTAATGTTAGGGACGTGCCAAATAGATCAAGATAGATCACACAAGCAGAGGTCCGCGGAGTGTGTGGGCTTTGGCGAAGCTATTAGCAACATCACTCTTGAGCTGAAGCCCTTAAGTTGATTAGCAGAGCGGAGTTCACGGAGAACGTGGAGTGGAGTGGAGAGTAAGAGATAGTCCAATGGAGCGGAGGCCGCGGACTTGAGAGTGATAGAATAGTCTTGGAGTCAGAGAGAGATTTGGCTAAACCAAGTTGATATTCGAACTGAGTATCTACAAGTAATTGTACAGTATATATATGAGTAGGTAAATCCGGGTTGGAGTCCGATGGAGTCCGACAGAGGTCTGTTCGCTACTGGATTCGGGTTCTAGAATTAATATGTGAAATAGTAAAATGAAACGGAAATGAAGTATCAAATGGAGCAGAGTAATGGTAAGCGGCCAGAGGCAGCAGCGCTCCGATGTTATACATGTTGACTGGAATCCTTGTTTGAAGTCGGTGTGAAGCGGAGGTCTGTGGCATGTGCGTAACAGGTAGGAATGAAAGGGGGTGGTGTTGGAGATAACGTAGGTATATCGGCTAATGGATCTCCTCTAATATTGTGAATGATATGGAATTTATCAGGCAAGGTTGCAAGCACAGGCTTTGTTTTTAATGTGACTGGCTTGTACTTCTTGCCTGCAAAAACTGAGACTTTCTTAGAGAACCATGGCTTGTAGGATTGATCTCCAATAATATTAGAACCATATAGATGATACATATAATCTCGAGGCTGGGAAATGGAATGGAAATCTGATAAATCTTGTGGAATCTTGTTTGGGATGGAATATAACAGTAACAATTGTTTGTGATCTGTTGGTAAAGAGAATTCAGCATATGGGGTGGAACTGTACATGGTTTCAGTTGACCATAGTGATTGTGTAAACGTAGTAGGTTGGATAGGGAATTTATTAGGGTCACATGCTGATAAATATTGGGTTGAAGCTTTTTCTGAGTCAAATTTGGTCTGAGAGGCTGCATAGGCAAAAATTTTAGGTTCTTGATTCACATCTAATTCAATGATGAGGGTGATCTCCTCTATATCATCTTCAGGTTCTTCTAGTCAATTTTCCCAGGAAAATGGGACATGGTTAAGGATACGGGGACAACCATGAGGAATCATCAGGATAGTTGCAGTTTTACCAGTGTTCAGATCATGGATAGTGATGGTCTGATTCTCATCAGCATAATTGTGCACGATGCTTTGAGTTAATGTGTCAAAAGGTCTGCTGAGGAGAATATCATATGCTGATTGCTGAATAACGTGAACTTGGAGGTAAAGTGTGATATCTTCAAACAAAAATGCAATGTTTTGTGCTAGACCCAAGGAATAATTCGTGGTGCCATTTGCTGATTGCATTTCCAAAATAACTGTAGGATCATAAATTAACCTCAAGCATAGGCACATAGCTTCTGATATGGAGATCACTTGTGATCCAGGATCAATGATGCACTCGACTTTGAGCTGATGATCCACCACTGGAATGATGGATCTTAATGAAATAGAATCTGCTGCGCACTTCAAGGGTCCAATCTTCTCCCCTTTCTTGATGTGAGCTTCGTATGGATCTGGGATGACTGACGATCCTTCTGGAGGTTCTTGTTGAGGATGGTTACTGCTGGTCTGTTTGAAGGTCTGAACGAAACCGGTCAGCATACTGTATAAAAGAGTGGAAGTTTTGCTGTCCTCTTCATTCTCTGGCAATTTTACCGTGATTTCTACAGTTTTGGGTCCAGTAAACGGTAAAGCTACCTCCTTTTGGAACTGTTCCATGGTATTTGGTACTTTGTGCTTCGTGTTATCCTCCTTAATCATTTCTCTGATTGCTGGTGATAAGAAATATAACTCCTGATGCGACAACATGATCATGGAGTCAAGTGCATGCTCGTAGACTTCTCACACAACATGAGAGCCTTCTATTGGTGCCTGCATCCTATAAGCAAGTTCATTGTCTTTAGAACACTTGCGGATATCTGGCTTGGCACCTGTGTTATGAACTGCTGGCAGTGTATAATTGGCTGGTCTTGCTGCAGCAAATGGATGAATATCTTCGGGGATGAGCTGTGGTACACACTCCTTGGCTGGCACAGGCTTGGGCACTGCCGCTACAGCTTTGGATTGATTGTGTCATGGAGTGACAGGTGGCACGTAAGATGGAAATTTGGAAGTAATGTCTTTGCCATTATCATGTACTATAGTCTTTGCTTTCTCGAATTGATGTGGGGCATAAGACTCTATAATGGCTGTGGCAATATCATTGTCTTGCTTCATCTGAGGGGGTACAGAAATATCTTCTTCATCGTCAGAATCTTCAACTAGACTGGGCATGTCGTCATAGTCTGGGGTAAGATCTTGATCGAAGTGATCACGAATCTTGGGTACGGCAACCTCCTGCTCATCTTCAAGCATGGCTTCTTCAGCAGCTTTTTGACTTGTACAAGTTTGTCTCCTGACTGCCTTAGTAGGTTCTTGCAGAACAGTGGGTTCCACTCTTGCTGTAGGAACTGTCTTCTTGGGTGGTCCGTGTTTAAGATGTGGTACTTCGACTATGACCTGGTGAAGCATAGTATCTGTGGTGTCTGCGGCAATCGGACTAGAAGAGTCTTCTTTGGCAACATGCATGAACTGTTTGATGCCCTGGATCTCTTTTCCAATGGCTTCTGATTTGGCAATGAGCGCCTTGAGGCATTGATGTGCATCAATACCAGAGACTGGCGCACTAAGTAATTGAGGTTCTGTGTCAGAATTGATAGGCGAGGAACGCTGCTGACTGAGATATGGAACAGGCTCGACAATAGCATTCATTATCTGGTTAACAATGCCGGTCTGGCCTGGATTTTGATGGTGCCATTCCTCAATGTGATCCTTAAGCCAAGTGCCTTGGATATTCCTAGGGACCCAAGCACCAGTAGACAGAACAATCTTCCCATCTATATTGCGCCTGCATTTTCCTTCTTTTATCATCTCTTTGACTCTAAGGCACTCTCAAATAAAATGGCCGATCTTGCCACAAAAACTGCAATTCTGGCCAGTACTCACATTAGCATAGCTGCTCTGTGGTGGAGGCCCTGGCTGAAAATGTTGCTGAGCCTTCTGGAACCGGTCATTCAAATTGAGCTGTAATAACGTCTCCCCAAGTTTAATGAGCTGGTTGATGTGCTCCATTTTAACTTGTGGTTCTATGGGCTCTTCCTTAACACAAACGGTAGGCTGTGGTTGGGGAACTGGTATGGGGTATGGTATTTCAGATGGTCTGACTGGAGCAGTGTCTCTGTCTCTGTAGGAACTGCATGAAGAAATGCTGCTGATGGTGCTTTCACCCTTGTTCATGCCTTGTACAACAAACTGGGCAGCCGCATAAATGTCTGCGAGGTCGTACAGATCTGCTGAATGATGGTCTGGTAACTTGATCTGAAGACGGTGACGAGGCTGGTAACATGCACTCGTGAAACTAAGTGCGGCCTAGCGTGAACAACACTCTAAACCACTACTCAATCCCACTAACACACACACAATCTCTATAAGTGCGGAAGGGAGCAAGGAATTTAATTCTACTTGCGCCCTGACAGTATCTCAAAATATCTTAGCGAGCTCACTAACTAATGCAACGCGACCATGTACAATTGTCAAGCAATTCTCAATTTCGCTTATCTCCTCGAATGCTTTTACAAGAGAGCACGGTGAACCATGCAACCCTCAAGGCAACTGATATTTCAATAGAAAATACACATGGACATGCAGATCTGCAAAATGACCAAATTCGTTCAGTGAGCTCGCTAAGTACGAAGTGCCACTAGGTTCTACTGCGCACGCCTTCGCCTTCTCTCTTAGTTTGCTAAGCCTGACTCCCAAACTCGTCACACTAGAGGCCCTCAGTGCTCTCAAAACACAGTACGCAATTCTCTTGTTAAATGTCCCCACGAGTCCTCACACACAGTGTGCTCACTCTAACAACAGTGCTGCAAGGTCCAACTGCACACACCTGTCACACTTCATGCAACTGCTAGAACAGCTCAAGCTGGCTGATTCCCTCATAAATCTCCTTCAAAGCCTACACAGAGGCTAACACAACACAATTCTCTCTTATACTACTGAACCAGAAATATGGAACAGAGTTTTTCTCAGATGTTTTCTCAGTTTTTCTCTAGAGCTGAGCACAGCTTCACTGACACAGGTCTCATTCGTTTCTCAAGTAAAACCGAAGTTTTATATCCAAAATGTGTCTCTGTTTCAATTTCTCTAGTGAGCTCGCTAACTCTTGGTATAGCCGAGACTCAAAGTTACTAACTCTTACACATCGCAACAAGTCCAGATTCAGACTGAAACTTTATTACTGTACGTGGGGGGTAGGTAGCTTGTTCTAATACATGAAAATCTGCCCTACTTATACTACGAGAGAGTGATTGTTACAAACTGGTTATTAGTAAAATACTTTTGTGTCAGCTGATAATCCCTCATCCGAAACATCACAGCTCTCTTGGCAGAGCGCTGCTTCCTCTCTGTTTGGTAGCCTCAAAGGACTGGGCGGTGCTGACGCCGCTCGCCCGACAGCAGTGGCTGCCTGCGGGCTAGCACTCAATAGCTGTATAATGCACGATCATTGATCACACATCATTCTTGGTTCTCTGTTCTGCTCCAAAGGTGACAGCATCATAGTCTAGACACGGTAACCAAGAGACGCATTGGAATTCTGGTCCGCTCGCTAATCTCATCAGTCAATATCCATTTCCAGACCATGCCCAGTGGTTCTCTTGATTATCTCTCGCATGGTATCGCTTCTCCGGATCTCCAGGGCCCATGCGTCATTGATTATCAATGCATAGTTATCTAAATTAGCTTTGGCCTGAGTACAAGCACGTCCCACCAAGCCTAAATCCCTAGTGCCAATGGATGTCATTGCAAGCGAGCTCGCTAAGTCGGCCTTATTGCCGTGCATGCCCGTGAGGTACAGTGCAGCAACGAAGTCCTATGTTTTAATTCTGTGGCTTCTTTTTCTGACAGAAGGGTATTCTGACTCAGTGACCTTGCTCCTTCTCATGCCACTTGCACTGTCAGTGAGCTCTCTAAGCTTACACAGTGCCTAAAGGTAATTTATTGATTTTCGCAAAATTACATGCTTAGACATGCTGCAGGTGTGACAATGGTGAGCAATTGTGTCCCAGACATGGTTAGGAAACCCTTTGCTGAACATATTGCCAGTCTTGTTGTCAGACAAACAGTTTTCCATGACTAGATGTTTTGCTTTGGGGAAGAATTCCCAGTAAAACACTCCTAGGTCTGTGAGATTATTGATTTCTCACACATATTTCCCAATAATGCACTCGAGATCATGTCTCTCATATTTGTAACTAGCACTAGCATCCAGATACTGTGCAATGATCGCATCTTTGAAGTTTGCATAGGTCTTTTGAGCATCTGTGTATTCTGGCAAACTCTCCCAAAACTCAGAAATAGTAAGACCAGGATAGTAGATGAACCACTTCTTCTTGTCTGTGTCTTGCATAATACTATGATAAGAAAAGAGGCCTTCGATATCACTGATATAATGTGTCAATTCGCATCCCGGACTGACTTCATCAATGATATTCAGCACGCTCTTTTCTTTTCTAAAGGGCATACTAGTCACCGCCATGATTGCTGGTTGTACTGGTGGTTGAACTGGGGGAACAGGTGGAACTGGTTGTTGTAATGGAACTGGTGGTGGATTGGTAAAAACAGGTGGTAAAACAGGAAAGATGGGGAAATACAAAGTGGATTATTTGGTAGGTGGTTCAAAAGTGAGTTCAAAAGGGATACTTTGTTTGAAGGATTCGTCCTTGATATCAAAGTTTATAGTGGTAGCTGTATCTGGTGGTAATTTGTCGCTAGAAACAATGGATTCTTCTCCATGGTATTCTGTAAACAAGGTGTTCTCTACATGGTAGCCTCCGAAGGCATGTCTGGAATAAGGTGTACCTGGGGCTGTTCTGTAGCTAGAACCAAAGAGTTCAGTGGTAACTTCAGTTTCTTCTGCATCTTGTGGATCTGAAAACTGGAAGTTTTCACTAGTAGAGATGTCAAGTTCTTCAGGATATGAGGATCCAGGAGATTCAATGAAAGACCCAGGGATAGGACTATGAGGGGACTTGGGTAATGGTACGTCTGTAGTGGCAGTCGAAGATGATGCTGCAGAAGGGGCTAAATGTGTGGTAGATTCTTGTAACTGTAGACATGCAGAGGTATTTCTGAGTCCTCTGCCCTGAACAGGGATATAAGGTGTTTTATGTTCAAATTTTCATGAAATGGTGAAGAATTCGGGTTCGCAGCAAGTATGAGCTTGCTACAAAGGGCAAATTTAAAGGTGATAGGCATATATAAACGCGATCAAAGAATTGATTTGGGATGTGAACTAATCCCCCTCGTGGTGGGCTCCAGAAATGATGAGCCTAGACTTCTGTGGCAATGGCAACACCAACTCAGAATGAGATTGGGTAATTAATGTGATAACACAGCAATCAAGGCAATCATGTGTGTGAGTGGGTTCAGGGCACCTCCATGCAGTAAACCAATTCCTCTATATGCAAGTATACACTGCGACTTTTCAGTCAGCAAAGTAGTACTGCTTGGTAGTCAAATACTAGTAGCTTTGACTGTAAGCTGGTAAGGATCTCTTGAAACGAGAGGGAATGGAAACAGGTATGATGTGAATACCACGAATCCATAATAGAAATGCGAAATGAGACTAGAAAACATCGCTAGATGGCAATCCTAGCAAAGAGAGTGAAGAGAACAGTAATAGATGCATGAAACTGAGTCTGGGAGTGGGGAAATGATGTGAAAATGTGGGACTATGGCTGAGAGTGGTGGGAGAGGTGTGAAACGGAGTACTGAGTGCAGAGTGTTGAAATAAACATGGAAATATGGAAATTGGCGATGAGTGAGAGAGCAAGAATGGAAATATACTGGTGATGGCGGTGTACTGGTCCTAAGCAATATGGAAATACTGATGTTGATGTCAAGACTGGTCTTGTGCTGAAGCGATCCTATCCTATGTCAAAACTAACCTTCAAGTCCACTCTTGGGACTGTCCTATACAAAAACTATGCTGAAACTGGTCCCATACTGATGCAAAAACGATCCTAAGTCTGCTTGGAGACTACCCAAGTGGGCGACAATATGATGGTGAAAGTGAAAATGTGAAACAATCCTATGCTGGTGAAGTTGAAACAATAACGGCCAATAAAAGATAAACGTGGATGAGGTATGGCACAGCAATCATGTATTGGCACAATATGAGTGTGTACCAATAGTGTCAAGAGCGAAGAGCAAGTGTCAAACAACTCTTCACAGTCAAAAACCATGGAATAACTCTGGTGAGCTTGAGAGTTGACGTGCACTCGAGAATATGCTGGGGTAAACAATGTATTGCCATAGAACAGTAATAAATGTAGTAGAACAGTTGATAGTCTCAATGTGTCAGGGTAAGCTAACTGTAAGCTAAAGCTAAACAACATTTTCTAGCTAGTTTTTATACTACAAGTACAAAATTATAAATAGAGTAAGTATGCACGACTTAGTAAGGCCATAAGGCCTTGGCTTAGTAAAGTCCATGGCCAACATATGGTCTCTTGACTTCTAAAGTAACAGCAACTTGTCTACATTGCCACATATGGATGGAAACCATATGGTTTCTTGGAGCAATGAATGGATCATTAGGTGCTGTTTAGCTGCAGACTGGTGAGGTATGGCTTTTGTACTGAGGTGTATGCTTGGGTCTATGTTGTTTCAAGGTCTTGGCAAAGTAACAGCCTTAGTAAAACACGGTCTGTAGTTGCTGTGTGCTCGAAATATCATGGATGGATGAGTGGCCATGGCAATCATGTCATTTCATTAAGTGATTGATTGGCATGTCAAAGTGCCGATGGGAAGTGATGCGGCAACTCCGTTTTAGGATGATTTGCGATCAAAGGTGCCTTGCCATGATGGAATACGATAATTATGATGCATAACAAGATGGGATGAATAACAAAACATGTTGTCATGCCCGCGGCGTGTCTACCCATGTAAATTCGTGATTTGGCATGTTTTAGCAATAGCTTATAGGCTATAGTTAGCAAGCTCGCTAAGCAGATCCATGGATACCTGTTCTAAGCGAGGTTACTGAGACGATGTCGCAGTATGTCAATGGAAACATCAGAGTTAACTAAGGACTTGGTCATAGCACTGTACCAGAAGGGCATGCTTGACAAGAAGGCCAATTAGTGAGCTCACCCCTTCCAATAAGCTTGACTTGCACTCGCATCAGTAGGATGAGCTTAGAACTGGATTGCAACATAATAAGTATGGTAGCCATGTGTTCACTTAATGAAAGAAGCCTGGTGCCTGAAAATCTGGAGATAACCTCATGCAAGGAAGGAAATAAAGAGATATCACAAGGCAGACCTAGTACAAGGGGTTTCAGCCGAGAAATGTAGCAAGCTCACTAGGAATCTGAAACACTCAATGGCTAATATGCCTAAGAAAGGAATTGTCCACCAGAAACGAGCTGCTGAAGAGAAATGCCGCAGAAATAGGAAATCTTAATCATTAGTTGCTAAGGTCCTAAATCAGCGGCGGTGGCCCTTGACATGCACTGGTGTCGCAGGGAATAGGGTACACCTTGAGAGACCAATCAGAGACAGTCTGACTCACCTGCCAAGGAATACTGTAGTTGTGGCGGACTGACATTGAAAATCATAGAAAATCATCGAAATGTCTAGACCTTTTACCTTACTCATGGACTGTTTGTAATCACCTTTCGCTCATAGTATATAAGTAGTTCAATTAGCCAGTGTACAAACCAAGTTACTATTTGCTCTCTTCTCTGCTAAGGAACTGTGTGAACAGCTAGAGTTACATTGAGAAGGACCAGCTTGGAATCTGTGGGTCTCCTGCCTTGAGCGCAGTGAGCCTACTAGTCACTGGCCTTCGAAATCATAACAGACAAGTGCCGTGAGCCTGTATTCTGGCGAGGGAGTCATTAGTTTACTTCCGGGCTCATTGAGTTTAGCGAGCTCACAGAGAAATAAAAACAGAGATACATTTTGGATATAAAACTTCGGTTTTACTTGAGATAAGAACGAGATTCGGTGACAGTGAAGCTGCACCTGTCTCTAGAGAAAACCTGAGAAAACATCTGAGAGAAAGCTCTGTTCCATTTCTGGTGCAGTGTAAGAGAGGTGTTTGTGTTGAGAATGTTGCAGGAATTGGCCAGATCGGGCTGTTTTGTGACAGCTGCACAAGGTGCAGTGGGTGCGCATGGGCTGAAAGAAATCCAGCGGTACCTTGTTACTTAGCGAGCTCACTGCATGCAAGACCTGATTGTATTGTGTATTGCTTGAGAGTGCCGAGGGCCTCATTTGTGACAAGTCAGGATTCAGGTTTAGTGGACTAGATTAAGGTGAAGGTGTGCACAGTTGGACCTAGTGGCACTTTGTACTAGCAAGCTCACTGAGCGGGCTTTGTCATGACAAGTTGGGATTCAGGTTTAGTGAGCTAAGAGACAGGCGAAGTCATGCGCAGTTGGACCTAGCGGCGATTCATACTTAGCAAGCTCACTGAACGAGCTTGGTCATTTTGCGGATCTGTGTGTCCATTTGTATTCTATTGAAAGATACCATTGCCTTGAGGGTTGTGTGGTTCGCCATGCTCTCTTGTAAAAGCTTTGAGGAGAAATAAAGAGAACTGGAGATATTGCTTGTTACTTCACATCACGTTGTGCCATTGAGTGAGCTCTCTTGAGATATTGTTGAGATACTGTCGGTGCACAAGTAGAATTAAATTCCTTGCTCCCCTCCACACTTATTTGAGATTGGTGTGTGTGTTTGTGAGGTTGAGTGTAGGTTCTTGGTGTGTTGTTCACGCTAGGCCATGCTCGGTTTCATGGGTGCCTATCACCAGCCTCGTCAACATAAGGAGTAGTTGCTGTAGGATGAAAGTAGTATCAGCATGTGTGCAATCATTGGTTTACTGAAAGTCCATTGGGTGGACAGGAGTGGCAATTAGTGCATAAAATCCACAAATTCTGAGTGTACAGAGCATGGAGGCTCATCACCAGGGCAGCACAGCAGCAGTGACAACAAAGATTAAAGGGCATACCAGAGTGGTTTGTGCTCAGATGGAGAGCCAAGGACATGGAGTCCATATACACTAGGAGTGACCTGAGTGACCTCGGGGGTGACAGTGTTCAGTTCCTGAATGGGATCTTCACAGACAGTCAATTCTTGGTTATATGAACAGCGAGACATGAGAAGGTATGTTCCTGGTTGATCCCGGTTATATGAGCTGACTTCGTCGATGCAACAGGTTGACCCCTGACTGAGTATATGCATGCTCAAAAGGCCTATGCCATGCAGATGTACAAATTCCGCTGAATGCAACAGTATAGGAATATTCCCAAGAGCTGTCATGCTGTCATGGCGCCCTCTGGAATCAGTCATAGTAAGTGTTGGTGATATGCTTGTATGCACCTAATCAATACATCTAAACAGTTGGACATCCTGCTCTTCCTTGGCAGCCCAATATTCAAGCTCATTCAATGCCTTCCAGCCATGCATTCTCATAGTCCATTTTGCATGGTGGTATGTCTTTTCTCGTCCTTGGCATTTGATGTCTGCTAATTCTAGTTTTTTTCTGGTGTTCCAAGTCGCTGGGGGACTGTTGCTTCTGTGCCGACTTCAATGGCGGTCTTGATTCTTATGGGGAGGTGATGATAAAGGTATCAACCAGTGTCAAGGGGCTACCAATATGAAAAAAAATGACATGGGGTCGATTAAAAAATTTCAGGCTCTGGCGCTGGACCTACCTACCTCCACATGACCATTATGATGCCGTACTTTCTATATTGAGCAGATTTTCAAGCAAAAATGACAAATTGAGTCGTATTTGTGTATTATTATTTAACAAAATATCATTTTGAGTACAATCTGAAACATTTCTAGTCAGATAAAGAAAATACATGAATTTGGATACATGATGTCATATGCTGACTCATGATAGCAGTGCAGCCAACTCTCTGTCTACTCCCAATGTTGCATCACACAGGCATTATAAGGACTGAAGGTCCATTGATAGACATATTGGCACTTAAATATGTCACCTTCTTTATATTCAGAAGGCATTTTTCAGGTCATTTGTTGAGAGTCAACTTTTTTTTTTTGGGCCTGCCGGCCCAATCTACCTACCTAGCCGGTGTTCTGGGCCACAATTCCAGTAGCCCCTTGACCAGTGTCTGTAGATCATGTGTATTATAGTTGTGTAATACATGGTACTTACTCTTCTTAGTATGCATGGTCAATAAGCCTGTTGCCTATATGGAAAATAATTGCCTGACTATATAAGAACGTTATCCAGCTTATATTGACAAATTAGGTGGTCTAAAAGGCAAATAATGTAGAGGCGGTTATTTCAAAGTGATCTGGTGATTATAATTCGTTTATAAGGTGTAACCGCCTTATAATAGCTATCGATTTTTTGGGGCATAGTCCGGTGTCAAATTTTTTTTTTTTTTGTGGAACATTTGATATAGCCTCGTACACCCTGTCCAGCAGGGGCCTTCCGACTAGCGGATTGGCATGCCAATGACGTTGTACTTGGCCTGTTAATAAGTCAGGTTCTTGCAACCCCGTGAGTGTGATAGTAATTTGTAGACGTACTCTAAGGTACAGTTTGGTGAAGGTGCCACACATTGAACTGACCACATGAGATAATGCCTTTATGCACTGACTTCCAAGCTCATCGAGCAAGTCTTGTGTGGGACTCCATCTCATAGACTCTGGCCTGATCACGGTGAGTACCAGGCCTTCATCATCTATTTGACAATACCCACTAAAACCCCATTTTTCCTTGTCCAGTCTTCTGGGAGGGTGCTTTCTTCCAAAAGTGTTCCCTGCCATGTCTTTAGAACAAGGGAGACTTGTATAGCCTTCTTCTTGAATTTCTTCTTGTTTGACAGTATGCAGTCTAGCCGCATTTGACGATTCATCATGTGAGACCATCGCTGCGTAATTTCGCGAGATGTATGGCTTGATCTTTCATTTATGACCCGGTCATTCCTTATTTTCCAAATGAGGTGCGCTGACTCTGAGATCAATATCCTGTGGAATCTTTCTGTGGCTCATTTGGCCATACTTTTGTACGTGTTTAGAGGTTGAACACTACAAGACATGATGATTCCTTTAGTGATTACTAGCTCAGTGCCGGTCTTCTGTTTCCACAGCTGTTGCGCAAGGCTCCATACTTCGCTCTGGCCTGGAGCATCACACTTGGTGAGGATGTGGTCCATGCTTTCTTCGGTGTTGCATCTCTGACACTCAACTCTATCCTCACAGCCATTGATGTGCCTCCAGTGATGTCCTACGACATATCCATCGTGGATCAGCATCCTATAAGAAGAAGCGAGCGGATTGGTTGATGTCCCTCCACCTAATGGAGATCCACAGTTGTTCCACTGTAATCTCCACCTCGCATCTTTCCCCTGTGGCAGCAAGGGCTAGTGTTACGTTGCTGTTTGTGTCTCTCCTATCGAGTTTATTTTGGTACGCTCCCTCTTGCATTTTAAGCTTCCTGATGATTTTATATGCTGTGCTTTGTGTCATAGCGGCTAGTTTTGTGCCTCGAGTTCTTAATTCTGGGGGTATTGTCAAGTCTACCATGTCGGGGGTTATCATTTCACTCACTATTCCAGCTAGGCGGTCGGCTCCTTCATTTCCCGGATTCCCAGAGTGGCCCTTGACCCATCGAAGTTTTGTCGGTGCGGTACATGCTCGGAACCTTGCAATTGTGACTTCAGTAACTAAGCTGTTGTTGATCAGGAGGTAACCTTCATTTTCCCACTTTATAAAACGGCTATTGAGGCCATTCAGTATGTGCCTGGAGTCACTCACTAGCTCCATTGTATCAGAAATTGGTACGTCTTCAGCTGCCATCTTTGCTCCAACTATTTCCGCAACCTGATTTGTTCTCCCAACCTCATTGGGTAGCCATATGCTTCGGTTTCTCACATCGTCTTCTCCATAATATATTCCAGCTCCTGCGGCCGCTTTGTCTGTTCCACCCTTGATAGCTGATCCATCTGTGTAAACAACTGTCCTGCAGCTAGGTCTATCAGTTTTGTTTCCTGGGTGCTCATATACCTTGGGACATTTGTCACCCTCTGCAAATATCCTAAACATGTCTGCTACAGTCCCCCTTGTTATCATGTGTGGTCTGAACATGCTTATGTTCTCGTCACTCTCATCATCTGTTTCATTGTCATCAGGGATTTCGGGAGGTGGGCAGGTACATGGATCCCATTTGGATGGGAGGGCTTCTAGTAAGGTTTTTGCTTTTTGGAAGCATTTTCGAGGTGACTGACATCCTAGCTGTTCTCTGGTGTGCCTACATGCTATGCATCCACATCTGCCCCTTGTTGAGTGTTGGCCATCATTGAGGTTTCTCGTTAGCCTCTCGGCATCTCCAACCGATTTTACATTGTGTCGCATTTTCAAGCATTTAACTTGCTCACCATTGTTGAATAGATGCCTGGTTGCCTTTGATTTTATATGGTACCAAATGGGCATGTCTCGCAGTATGCATTGGGATAAGGCAAGCCCATCAAGGCATGTGTTATATTTCATTGCTGTTTTGATTAGGGTTTTTAGGTCCTCTGGCAGTCTTGCGACGCTTGTCTTCCATGATTGTAAAAAAATGTTTACTCTTTGCGTCAGGTCCATGTTCTCTTCTGATGTTGGCATGTGGTGCGCTATGATGGCATCAGCCACATATGCCCATGTGGGGCGATTAGGACCAAAGTTGAGGTAGGACCTCAGCCAGGTCACCATGATTGCCTCATTCCTTGTTGGGATGTCTAGGAGGTTTCGTCCTCCATCTGTTATTGGTGCGTATATTGTTTCTTTGTTAACATTTATCTTATTCTTGTCACCCCCGGTGTCAATTGTAATCCTTTGAATTTACATCACTGACTAAAGAGATACAAGACATCAGTTTCTGGTACCTGTATACTACTTAATATGTGTAATAAATGAAATTTGAAAGCAACACTGGTATGCTATGCTTGAAAGTGTCATGGTAAAGATACCCAACCATGACCTCTGTTCCACAAGAACACTCGCCATGCCCGACCTCCGCCATTTTCCTTTTCCAGTGGGGGTAAACAAGAGGGTCAGCGAAGTTGTTGACCAAGTACTTGACCTCCATACCAAATATTTCAGGGTACCTGGTAAGGAGGATCATTATCAGAACCAGGCCATAAAGCCACTGAAGCTTCAGCGATGATGTTACCCTGGCATCAACTGCGAACAAACATCCATCCTAGTAGGAAATCAGAAGAAATAAAATAAGCTTGTATCTGTGATCGTTCACCTTCACAGCCAAGCGATGCATCGACTTTGGGAATACACATCCACTGGGCTTGAGAGACTCGAGAAGGGCTTTCCAGGGTACATTTATTCACGAACGGTACGTTTGCAAGAGCGGACTGCTCATAAAAATTGCCTCCAGTCGCCGGAGTCCACGAGGTGATGATATGCGCATACATATGAAGAACTTGAGATTGATAGGCAGTTTCCCATCGTGATGTAGATTGGACATTCCATGCCACAACGTAAAAGCAGAATTTGGTCCAAAAGTGATTGTAACTTCAATTTCGAAGGTGAGCTTTGACAATGAATCAAATCAGATTCTGATAAGGTAGCCTTCACGAGGCAAGCTCCTAGCACGATGGTATTACTAAGTGCCATTATTATCAAAAGTGTATTTTGACGTCCATGAGCAACCAGATCTATACCAAAGCCAGTAAGAAAGAGTAAACTTTCGAGAGCTTGTGGTAAAAGGACAGACCTATGACTCACTCATTTACCAGTATACTTGTCCACAGCGAAAATCTACACAATGAGATCTGGTCATCGGTAACGGTGTCAGGGGGGTAACATGGTTGTACTGGCACTGGCAGCGTGCCCCACCCTGTTCGCATAGCCATGGTTCTGAGTGCGTTTGTTCGCTGGTCGCCAAATATCGCAGATAGGACTTTGCAGACAGCGCTGGCATCGAAGATACTGGTGGATGACGCAATTCAGTCAAGATTATAGAATTGTGAGGAAGAAAAACTTACGCCGCCCTTCAGACACGAATCCGTAGTCCTCGCATTAATTGGCCTTCGCTGCATAGTGCCAAATTTCCACTCCCTGAGCGTGCCAGGTGCTCACATGCTGCATCAGGATAAAAAGTGTCCCAAACAATGCTGTGTTTGTGTTTGGAAGGGCTCGATATGTTCCTTGAGCGTATTCTGCAATCGGGAGTGAGATCGGGCTGTGTGGGAGAACTCCTCGTACATGTCTGCGCAACATTTACTCCCACTGCCAGTACCGATGTCTGCTTGCCGGACAATGATACATCGTGTCAAATCAAAACTCCTTTCAACAGCTCTGCGCAGCTGCCCTCGACACATCGTTTGTCCAAGACCTGGCACCTGAGGTCGTCGCATGAAGGAGAGAGTTGCGTGGATAAGGTTGAGCTGCAGAGATCTGAGTTCCAATGAATGCAAGTAATCGGAGGGACTTACCATTCCCAATGTCCTACCCCCCGCCTCTCCAGCGCTGTTGTGACGGAGAGGATGGCACACTCCCATCATCGTCGACTGCGACGAACAGGTCCTTTGCTGCATGACGTCAACGCACCACTTCGACACATCGTTTCAGCCCATGATCAGGCCCCTAGATTTGTCGGTTGGAGTCGAGGAGGATCCAGGCAAGGTCACCATTACAGATGCAAAGACGATTCTGGTGCGGTTGTAGACTGAACGAAGTACAAGTAGGAATTCAAGTGCACGATATTGTGTCGAGAGCCTCGCATCAGTAATCTTCAGGGACAACATCCATCTTTTGAGTCCTGCGCCGGCGTGGTAGAGGTGCGAGTTTCCCGGTAATGCGATCCAGCACAAGCTGGCAAGCGTTGGCCTTAGCTTTGGCTTTTCCCTTCTCTTCGAGTCGCACTTCTCTGAAGCATATTCACCGCCGTGTGCTCTCCATGTAGGATACTGCGTCTTCAGGAGAGTGTTCTGTGGCTATGATATAGTAGGTTCAAGATGCGACAAGTACACATGCACCAGAGAACAGCAGTTCCATACCCAATGTCTTGTGCCGACCCTTGAGCACCATCCCAGCCAGCTGTAGAAATGGCGTCGGAGTATCCAGGCCCTAGAATAGAGTAAATCAGAGCTCGACGAACAGAGAAAGCACTGACAACCAGATGGTAGCTGTCACAGCTCGGGATGAGAACCGGTTCGACGTTTCCCAGTTCGAGGGTAACATAGAATATCTCTTCGTCTTCCTCGTAGTCGTCGTCTGGTCCGAATGCGTTGACTTGGAGGCAGCCTGGGCAAAGCGACATTGCGGTAAGAGAGAGGGCGCATGCCAAATAAGGCACTCTTCCTGATCACGACAACCATGACTGACGATGCCTCTCAAACAGACCGCACTTGTACTTGATCCCCACTGAAATATTGATCCATAGACGAGGCAGATGGAGCTTCTCAACACTGCTCTCTGGCTTACGCAGCTCGAAGACGCGTTGGAGGATATTTGGGAACATCTTTCTTTGTGTTCTCCTCAGGATGGCAGATTCCTTCGTGCCGTACCAAAATTTGAGGGCCCTCAAGAAGCTCTCTCTCAACGTTTGCAGACCACCCCTTAACACTTCCCCGCTCAACGACAGCATGGCACCAGCTCACGCGCCTTGCCCTCCTGTCCTTGTTGGGGAAGATAATCCGCCATTTGAAGGCGTGTTTGAGTTTCCCGGTACGGGGACAAGGGAAGAGGAAAAGAGATCACAGACGACTCCTTTCAAAGTGCGTCAACCGTCTTTGTGCTTGTCGTCTCATCTAACAGGTATTTCCCAGAAATCTTCCGGCAGTTCTCCAACGTCTCATTCGGGAGACAAACTCGGTTGCTCAAATCTCACGATGTTCAGTACCTACGCAAGAAAGACGTACCTCTTGGCGGAGACGTTGCGCGGACATGAACTGCCTGTGCGCTACGTATAGAGGACTCGGCCTTCTCTGGAATGAATGGTTCGGTCTCCATTATCGCTTGGAGGTCGTAGCCAGCAATATGGAAGGCCTGAATGGGTATCTATTGCAAGTCTGGTATGCTTTTTTCGTGCTCTTTTGATGCGCCGCCAGTCTGATGCCATTTTCAGGATAAACGCGCTCGAACACCTCCAGTAGGATCTGGTCCATATTCAACAGGATCATCGATCTTACGAGCAATAGACGGCTGGGGAGGAATGGGGATAGAGCCTTTCGCAACAGTGCTCTCTGCGTCGGGATGCATGACATGCCTAGAGAGAGCTTCTAGGCTTTGGGAAGGAGAGCGATACCCAGGACAAACTGGATGAACGGCTAGCCCATAAGTCGCCCGTCTATCTTTGATGACTGCAAACCGAGAACTCACGACGACTTTCAAGAACACACGTGATTCGTGTATAAACTGCAAGAATTAGACACGGCCTCGTTCTCATCGGACAAAGGCATCATTGTCGTCGCCGGAAACAGCGAATGAGTCTGCTCACAGGGCAGTACTTTGATATTGCGCATAATTGGATGAAGTTTATCTGTAGCAGGGTGTTATTTGACGATACATGGCAGAGGGTCGAGTTGGTTGGGTTGGTTTTGGGGTGAGCGACGTATACCCGCGTTGGAAACATCTTTCTTTGCATGAGGCAGACTCCTTCGTGCCGTGCCAAAACTTGAAGGCCCTCTCTCAACATATGCACGACCACCCTTCCATTGATCAACGGTGGCTTGCTCTCCTTCATCCTTGTTGGGAAAGACAATCCGCCATTTGAAGGCGTGTTTGGTACAGGCACTCAAGAAACAGGAAAAGGGAAGGGATCACAGTCTACAGACAAGTCCTTTCAAAATATATTCGAACCAGTGTGTCGACTGTCCTTCTGCTTGTCACCTCATCTAACAGGTATTTCCCAGAAGTCTTGGCATACACACTCCAGGACACCTCGGAAACACGAGCCTCAATCACTCCAATATGGCGCTGGATTACTTGCAGCTGATGCTTGGCGCCGAGATTTAAACTGGCCCCTTCTCAAAGCCTTCATCGTCATCCTTGCCTTCCTTCCTCACGACAACTCAGTGACATTGTACGATCTTCAAACCCTAGACAGGCGAAAAGGGTGCACCATTGAATACCACTACTTACCTTGGGAGTATATGCTATATGGGAGGACTTCGCGCCGCCTCGGTGGGAATAATTCTGAAAACGGTGAGATTACTAATCATGCTTTAACTTGAAGGTCAACGGCCATGACGGCCCTCCCACGACCCTTGCTTTTGCTGCCATCTTTCATATTGATATTGTCGATACTGAGGGGGTCATCGCTGCCAAGACACGGTGAATCGGCAGGTCTACGTTTGGATCGTACCCGGGGAAGGGTAGAGGGTAATGGCTCGCTGTCCTCAGTCGGACCCGTACCCCGAATGCTGCGATACGGCTCGCTCCACCCTCCAGGCACCACACCGAGGTCGGAGAAACTGAGCTGGCTGTCGACTTCGAGGGGGTTCAATGTGTTACGGGACTTGTATGATGATACTCGTTGCTTAACATCGTGGTCATGACACTGGCGGGCTATTCACTGTGTGGATGATTCTTTGGAGAGGACAGCGAGAGTCGGCCGAAAGGACGTGCGAGACGGCCAGGAAGAGGGCCTTTTGTTTGGCGCTACAAATAACGCACTCTTGAGGTACCAAGTTGACCAATTCACTTCATTTACTAAGCGAAACCTCTGCGATCTTCTCTTGTTCATCTTCCCTATTTTTCTCGCGATATCGCCCTTCTTCTACGTTGGCCTTGTATATCTTATTACTGGCAGCAACTCTCCTGTGTCTCATCTGGCACGATGCATAGACGTACACCGAAATGAGTCTTTGGACGGATATCGTTAGTGGAACTCGCCTTCGCCATAGATATCTTCAAGCCGCAAGAGGGAGCACAGAAGGGAAGGGTATGGTAACCTGAGGTCTACTTCTGGTTTCCTTGCTACTGTATTGTCTGCCCTCAATTCACCCGCTTTCCACTATTCCAAATGGATATCGTCTCGGATGATCACAGGCCTGAATGCAGTATTAGGACTCGGACATGCGCCTTGGCCTTGCTTCGAATCTTCATCCCTCCGCAGAATTTGATGTGTCCTTTTTCAAATGGCGTTACATTCGTGATGTATACAGTAATTTCTTCCACGACCTCAAAACGTGGAGCTCAGAGCAGCTAGAATCATCTTTGTATACGTCAATGACCTTGCTCGGGTCATCCTCTACTGCGAGAGACGCGACATGGTTGTCGTTGACAATCATGACATAGCGTTGACATCTTCATGAGCGTAGGAATTGGATGTAGGTGGATAGACATACCTTAGATCGAGGCGCAGCCCAGCAAAGGTGTCGCGTCGAATATAAGCCCCGTTGCACTGGTGAATCTTAGCCAAAAAGTGTATAGCCGTGAACGACAGTTAGTTTGCACTCTGTCTATCCTCGAATGATTATGTATGGGTCCTTTCAACAACTCCGCGTTAAGAAAAAGCAATTCCGGCAAGTATCGAGGTGGAGGGCACCTACTGGTCGTTGACCGCTACGACGTATGTCCCCTCTATTCCTTTAGCCTTGAACACCTCATACTCCTCAATGTACCCCAATATCTAGGCGTTACATGCTTCGGTACACCGATCTACATCTCTTAAAGTTGAGCGCTATAGGAGGGGGGTTCTAACTTCTGTGCTCACGATGATGTTCTGCTTGGTCAGAGATGCGACATCAAAGAGGAAATACTATCCCTATCGCCCATCAACGATCTACTCTGGGGTGCAAACCTGATGCTCAATTCTGCCATTTCCGCGCGTTCCGGGGACGTTTCTTTAGCGGTCAAAGGAGGGAAGCGGCGGCCGAGTTGACAATTCCTGTGGACGTGGTGGCGATAGATAGGTCTCGAAAACGGAGTGCGGGGTACCTATTTTATAGTGAAAAATGCAGGGAAATACCCCAGGTCTTCTATGTAAGTCGTGATGTCAGAAGTTCGATTACGTGTTCATATTATTTATTGTTGTATAAAGTCCGTACAAGTACCAATGATAAACGTCAACGTCGTACCATTCATGTTGGCTGTATAGAATCTCCATAAGATTATCTGCTTGACTTGAGGGCGAAAGTGTCTGACCTTTGCACCCAACACGGCCGCCGTTGAGCCCAATAGCCTTCTCCTGGTCATTGCTTCTTTAGGAGAACTCCGGCCACAGAGAAGAATCTGCGTTTGTGTTGGTCTCTGTATCCCGAAGCTCGATATTCAATCCGCCTATTGATAGATCGAAAGAGTCAAACGAGTGAAGGGTTGTGTCTTCCCTTCCTCCGCGAATCTGTCTTGTCATACGGCTGTTGCAAACAGCAAGGACCGTGTTCGCATACATCTTTACCAAGCAGTTCGCAGGGACAGTGGAGTAGGTGCTATTGTAGGAGAGAAAGAGTGCCAGGTGGACGGCAGCAATCGCAGCTATGCAGATGGTAAATGAACTAATGCGATCCAATTTCCTAGTATATGACTAACCTGTTGCTGTCCCGGTTTCAATGGTCAGTCGTATTAGCCTGGAAAGAAGTATCCGAGTAGATTTCAGACCGGTTTGAGCTCGATATAACTACAGGTGGCAACGATCAGTCAAGACCTAAGTGCTATGCCCCGACTTCACTTACGACATAGGTCATACACAAAGCAATGGCAGTATCGCACAAAACGCTTCCACCCAACCATATCTGCAAGTCGTAAATGATTGAATGTGGGACACGACGAAGACCTGCTCACTATTGCCGTCACCCTGACCTTCGAATTTTCCCGAAGATTTAAGTAGTGGCCACTGCCAGTGTTCCGTATTTGGATGCCACAATAAATCGCAGCTGCAAATTGAGTAAAAGCAATCTTTGATGAAGATCGTGTTTTTAGGTAGCAGTATAAGACGTTTTTTTAAAACCTTACCACCGACAGGATAATACATAACCATCGGGCCTTCTTGCTGAATTTATACATCCGCCATGCGTAAAATAATTGGGCGATGCAGGCAACTACTGCGATTTCAGTAACTCAATGCATAAATGTACAGTGCATAAGTACGCACCAAATCCAGAGAGAATAGGAATCATCAGGAAAAAATCACCAAGATATGTAACAGTATAAGGAGTATATACCTCAAATAGCCCCATAGCTAGGTACCCCCTTACATACCCTCCGGTAGCCTTCAGCCAATGTTACGTATCATTACATAGCACGCCGTAGCTCACCACTAGAGGTCCTGTAGCAGTCAGATATCTATACCATTGCTTCCTATAACTCAATACATGGCACAAAATTCGTCAAATTTAACCAGTGAACTCAAGTATATTCATGGACTAGGCTACAACAAACGATCGCATGCCAATACACCGGAGCATATGAATATGCCACATACTACCGTACTACAGAAACCCTGACCTATACATGCCCAGCAGCATAATGCACAACGCCACCCGCATTCGAACAAGACAACTGAACTAGAAAGGATGTAAGAGGATAGTGTAGTGATGAAAACCAAACCAAACTCACCAACGGAACCGCGATGACAACTGCTCGCCTATCAACTACAGAATCTTAACGATCCTACGAGCATTCGGCTTAGTCAACACAGAGATGGTATCAAAGATGTACATACCATTGAATAAATGGTCCACTCCGCTGACCTTGTCAGCGTCTCTACGGCATCCCGCATTTCGAGGTTGATAAATCATTCTAATGGTGGAGACAATTGAGCGCAGACCCTCTGATGGCAACATCGGAACACTCACCTAAAAGGTGTGAAAGTCTACAAGCACACGGCGGTGCTTTGTATCAGAGCTAGACCGGTCCAGTATCTATTAGATGAAGAGACGACATAGAAGGCTACTCACTGGCAGACACCAATTCGATGCAAATACGAACCAAGTGCCATCAAGACCGAGATACAGATAAAGGAAGCCAGCAAATACCATACTCTTTGGAAGAAAGGCCGGGGAGGGACGCGATAGGCGGGGACGATGGTGGAAAGGAAGGAAGAAAGGGTGGTTGATATTTGTTTGGATGGCGTGATCGTTTCGTTGACATGTGCACAGGCCATCGGAGTCTGATCGGAGATTAAAACGGACTTCATCGATTTTTGTTTCTGGCTCGCACCATCAACTTACCGCCGTTGGTCGTTGTACAGTAGGTCAAGCATCAATTCTCTGTTATCGCGACTGAAGCTACTTCTCCGGTGGCTCTTCCAGCTTTTATTATGGGCTCATCTGACCACAGGACTGTAGTAATTCCTATGCAGCTTTGATGAAGCTATGCCACTACGTACTGTACGGATTTGCTTAGTATTGTTCTCGAGTTCCCAATTCCCACTGATCAGTTGCAAAGATTGCAAAGATTTTCATGTCCTTCTCAAGTTGTAAAGATGGTGGCCAGGTGCCTGTATGAAGGCCGCATATTGTCTCTTAGACTCTTACTGCTACTTTAGTTTCAAACTCCCGATGAGTAACAACTCAGTTCAACGTGATGCCTGATTAGAATCTGCTTCACCAAGGTATATATACTGTTACCGTACTTTGGCAGAATGCTACCGGAAGCTACCGGAAGCTACGTAGCCATAGTGAGGAGCTATGTCCACTACATAGCTTAGGTAGTGCTATGTAGCATTGGCACAGGGCTACGTAGCAAAAGGCCTTTTTCCTGATGATCGTGAACCATACAAGACGGATATCATCGAGTTCAGAAACGTTCCCAAAATCGTAACAGAACGTGTCAAAAGTGTCAATCATGTCGCTAACAGTCTCAACAGTCTCGGTCAGCCAGAGAAGATATACGACCATCTTGGACGGCAGATTATCCTTTGGAAAGGAGATGTAGTATATGTCTTTGAATGAGGTGAGTAAAGGACAGTCAAGAACGTGCGGACATTGATAGGACCACTGACAGACTTGATCGCACAGAATGCCATATAAGATGAGACTCAGGAAGCAGCCGATCAACTGCATGGAAAGTAAGTGACCGCCGCTTTCTAGTATATAAGATTGGAGCTATACCAGGGGACCCGTTCTGAAGTATTAAATTCAGTACAGATCAGTCTGAGAACGAGAGTGTTATCGACACTTTGTATAAATCTGAGGGTGCTACACCAGCCTCTTCGGCCAGAGTAGTATTAAACGAGGGCATCGACTCGGAGTGCAGAGTGGCCACGAATGCCGCTAGTATACCGTATGTTTAAGTAGCTCCAGGTCTACGCTCAAAGCGCGGCCAACTGTCATGTTGTATAGGAGCATGAGGCCCTGCCACAAATGAGCAGTGCGCGCCTAACCAATTCAATCGTCTACGTCGACCTTTGATCAATTCAGTCGGAATTCAGTGCAACGTACATCATTGCATGCTCCGGAATCTATTGAGATAAGCCTTATCTGGGTATTGAAAGGTAAGTGAATCACAGAATTAAATAAACGAGTTCTCTTGCCTCTCGGAGGACAATCGGTAAGGATGGTGGTCGACGCGTAAGACGGCAGAGACGCTGAGCCCAGAAAAGGCAACTTGATTGTTCGCGCTGGACGCATCGCGTATGCACTCGGTGTGTCCGAGGAATGAAGCCGAGGGCGCTTCTACTAGTCTCTGTTCTTCGTGTTCACGAGTACAAGGTGTACTAAGTCAAAGGTATCGTCAAGGTATCGTTCTGTTTTCTAGTCACTCGTTTACAACGATTCCTGACGTTCGTCTGTTGGGCAGCATTATTTTCCCCTTCTCATCGATATTAGCCAGGATAGCAGGAGATACTTGCCATGGGTGCAATTGTAGACAGCGGCGATCACAGTCTGCTGAAGAGACTCGCCCATGGATATTTGAGTGAGGCACGCTGTTTTCAATGGTTGAGCTTATATTTCTCCGGGGCTAGCTTTCTGATCGCTCACTTACTGAAACCGCTTGATCTACCGTGACCACCGTTATGAGAAAACTGCACTGGCGACGGTCACCCCTGGCAATGTATCTGTCGATGGCGATCTTCTGCACTGAATTGTGTGAATGTATTTTACACCTTTGGCATTTTCGATCAAATCGGATTTGCCAGAGCCGTTCTCGTAACATATGGCATAGTTTAACCGTTACAGGCGGTACATTGAATCGGCTACCTACTCAAGCGTAAGTTATTTCCACCGTTGACTGTATTCTTCCGTCGGGTCCGGACATTATTCCTGGTGCATTTTTCACGTCATTTCTAGATCCAGGACCGTCAGAAGTGATATCAGACAGTTCGATGTCACCCGTGGACAGTTCTTCAGTAGGATAGCGTCGATATGTCCGTCTCTGCTTGAGAATGAGTAGCATGATGCGATTGCTCAGGATGGAATGGAGGTTGACTTGGAAGGGACTGAGGAAGAGTGCCACGCCAGGGGGCCCACATGGGGACAAGGATATTTGTGAGAGTAATAAAGAGGAGGCATGCGTAGAATAACATCCCAGAGATATAAAGCTCTGTGAGAAACGGATGGGATGAACGGCGGAGGTGCTGTACGCCCTTGACGAGCGTGAGCGAAGCAATGATCGTCTCTGAAACGAGCACGGGGATGTAGATCAGGTTTGCCACCTTCGAAGAGTGACTCAAGCAGCCAGGATGATCGAACGGTCCTACGACTGCGAATGAGATGATAATGAGTTCTCGGCTATCACGGATGACAAGCAACTCACATTGACTCGTCTTGAGTTTTATACCAAGACCGACTACGCCCGGTACAAAAGAGAAGATCCCAATCCCGATAAAACACCAAAACACCACTCTGTGTCTATCCCATATTGCATATGTGCGGATCATGAGGATCACCTGCGATATAAAAATCCCAAGGGCGGCGAGTGCGCCTCTAATGAAAGAAAGCTGACGGCACTGGGCAGCACTGGGCTTGCGCAGGAGCCAGTTGATGGCGATCGCCGCATCGATCAAGGGCAAGTAGCGATTCAATGCGAACAGCAGTAGGAGTGGATGTACGGGTCTAGGAAGCCACACATAATTAATTTCAGTGGGGAGAAGAAGGAGTAGGTCATAGACGAGCACAGTCACGCTCGCAATGATGGAGTAGGATGAGAAAGAATTCGAGGATGTCTATATGGAAGGCGATTTAAAAAGACGATCTGTGAATACAGCAGATGAGGGAAAACTACTAACCGCTAATGACATCCTCAGATCGAGATAGTTGAGAAGAGAATTTTGGTGGTCACCACCGATTCTCAGTTCTGCTTCAATATGTGCAAATAAGAGAGTGTGTGCATGAAAGATAGAGAGCGACCAATGTGCAGTCTCATACTGGTCCTTTTAGCGCTTGTGGCCCTGAGGCTTTATAGACGACGGTCTCGAACACGCTGGAACTCAATATCAGCATTTACCGAGTGGTGTGTTACGCCCAGATGAATAGAATTACAATGGTTCGGAAACAAATGTTTTTCGTGACCACAGCTAAAGTTTTGAGTACTAGGAACGCCCGGGGCCTTTGATTGTAGTCAAGAATCAAATGATGCGAGACCAAAAATTTCGCTCACCCCGAAGTAGTCATTGCTATCTCCCACCTTTTAATTTCCAGAGCAACGGTAACTTCTGCAAGGCACACCATTCATCTATGTCGCATCTCCATCTCATATATATGAGTGAGCGGGAGAACTAATGTTTATGACTCACTGTTCAAAACTTCGGAAACGTTGCGAGCAGATGCAGAAATGGGCGTTATATTGAGTAAAAAAAAAGGGATAAACGGAGAACACGGTGGCGGACGATTCTCAGTGCTAACATGCTCGCAGGTCAATCGACTTGGAGGACTCACAAGTTACATTCAAGAATGGAGCAGAACCAGAGACAAGAAACGAATGCCAAGTACTGTCCGGGTAATTCTCCCCCGTGCCTGAATAACATCCAGTAACGCGGAGATATTCTCTCTGCGACCTGACTAGTATGACACGACGGACCACATGCTTCGTAACCACACCTTGACTGCGTGGTAGTAGAACCCACCAATGCGCAACGAGATCGCCCAAGATTTTTTTCGCCCTTGAACAGTTCTACGTAATTTTAAAGCTGTCGGGGACAAGGGTTGTGGACGAACGTTCCGTATATGATGTAGGAGTATTTCACGGACCTTCAAAAGGACGGTCAGTTGGCATAACGACACAGGTGTTGATAGGTGTGTGTACGCACTGTTGTTATCCTCTCTTGATGATTATCCACAGCGTACAATCATATCTACCAAGAGTTGAAAACCTCGCTTCAACGTTGCTCCATTCTTCCTAGCGAGTGTGAATCTATTTGATGCAACGTTAGAAATGAACTTAGACGAAACCAAATCCCAGGTCTCAGGCTTGTCGCTTCCGACCAACTTCCGACGACTTGAAGATCCTGATGCACCATAGTGTGAGCACCATTGCTCCTGAAATTGTTTAAGACGGGAGGGTGGAATCTATGTCTAGGCAAGAAACCTATCTGCTCAAGAAAAGACCGAACTTTAGCGCTGCCTTAGCCTTGACATACCCACACCAGGACACCTTGGAAAAACGAGACTCAATCACTACAGGGTTTGAAGATCGTGCGAGGGTCACTGAGTTCGCAAGGACGAGGATAAAGACGAAGAGGTCAGTTTGGATCTCTTATAAGTTGGCCCGCAACGGTCGCGCCGCTATTGTGGGAATAATTCTAATAACGGTGCATTCGGATCACTAATCATTATTTACTATTTTTCACCACCACCATCTCTCGAAAAAAAGTATGGACAACCCATGCCTTGCCCATCTACCCCCTTCCCAGCGTGGCGCCGGCTCGTCGAAGGCCAACATGGATACCTCGAAAGAGCCGCTATTCGGTTTTTTGCCCAGGAAAGTGACGTACGTTTTGGCCCTTGCAGAATCCACCGTTCTATCTGACAATACGTCCAGGAACACGATGTTAATCCATTCACGAAGCAGCCACACTCGGAGCAGCTGCACTCGGCGCAGTACAAGAAAATCCTTGCCTCGCGAGAAAAGCTACCCGTGTATTCACAGATGGATGACTTTTTCAAATGCGTGTTAGATCTGAGGAGGGGTTTGAGTTCTGTTGCCCTTAGGAATAGGCCGACCCCTCTTCAAACAGCACTCTTCCTCTTCAAATAACGATTCGGCTGATGTTTGCAATAGTTCAATGAGAATCAGATCATCGTAGTGGTTGACGAGACTGGATCAGGAAAAACGACACAGTATGTGCTGCAAATTTCTTTTTTATCGGACCAAAACTCACTGCTGCTGAAAGAATACCTCAGTTCGTCGCGTACTCGGATCTACCGCATACAAACGCTTGCCACCGACATCCTCATGGGTCTGTTGAAAGACCTTGCAAAACGCCGGTCTGATCTCAAGATCATTATCATGTCGGCGACCCTCGATGCTCTCAAATTCCAAAAGTACTTTGGCCTTACTGCTGGTACACTGGCACCCCTGTTCAAAGTACCGGACCATACACATCCTGTAGAGGTGTTCTACACCCAGGAACCTGAGCCCGACTACGTCGAAGCTGCTATCCGAACTGTCTTTATGATCCATCGGGATGAAGAGCCTGGCGATGTCTTACTCTTCCTCACCGGTGAGGAGGAAATAGAGGATGGCTGTCGAAAAATCAAACTCGAAGCAGACGATCTGGTAAACCAGGACTCAGACTCCGTCGGCCCTCTAGTTTGCATTCCTCTGTACTCTTCCCTACCCCCTCAACAACAACAGCGTATCTTCAACCCTGCACCAACTCCTCGAACTCCGGACGGTCCCCCAGGCCGAAAAGTCATCGTCTCGACCAATATTGCTGAAACGTCGTTGATCCTGGCTTCTCGAAACAATCGAAACAAAAGGTCTACAACCCCCGGATACGCGTCGAAAGTCTACTCGTAAGCCCTATATCTCAAGTCTCCGCCCAGCAAAGGGCGGGTCGTGCCGGTCGTACGCGGCCAGGGAAGTGCTTCCGACTGTATACAGAGAAGGACTGGTGGCAGAGCTGCTACGTGTTCCATTGGACTTCGGAACTAGGCAATCGTTATCTGCCCTTTGGACCCTGGCGTACACTCGTTCATCTTCGCGTCCTGTCGACATGGTGTTCAGCCTCATGGACTTGCTAGGCGTCAATTTAGACGTCGAGCAGTTCCTACCGGAGGAAAGGAGAAGGCGACTATCAAGCTGATACAAGAGGTCATGAAATTGCAAGGTGGGAGGGCTTTATGGCTGTATATCGCACCTTGGGTCAAGCCATCGCGGGAGATCTCTACACTTCCGGAGATGCCTGAGATGAGTGAGAGTGGGCGCGCATATTTCTTTACAAGCACAGGGAAAGTGCTCGCCATTGATGTGATTTGCGCCGAGGAGCATTGGCGAGCCGGAGGTCTACCAAACCCGACGCCGAAGGGCGAGATGACGGATTCCGGCTACTTCGTGCTTTTGGCCAAGGCTGCGTTGGTCAGTATCGTTCGAGCTCAAGACTCGGAGAATCTGGGAAAGATGGCGGGGAGATTGGCGAGTATGACGAAGGCTTACGATGACCGTGAGACGTGGGCAATTATCATTGGGAGGTTGAGAAACTGGAATCGCAATCCCAAGACTTGGAAAGTCGGGCCGATGTTATATGGAGCACCAAAACCCGAAGGCGTCTTTGAACTAACGATGATGTTAGTAGAGAAGCACAAGTTTGATCTGTATCATCGAGTGGGCATGGAGAGAGAGATTGATGAGAGCATTACAGCTAATTGGGATTGGAAGTACAGGGAATTCAAGGTCGGGGGAGGGGAGGGGGCATTTGCTGAAGGTCCCAAGTACTTGTAGACCGTCGAAACATTGTTGAACATACTGCATCAGCTGAAGTCATAGCCAATTGTGGGTGATAGTCCGATGTACACAAGCACTGATTACGAGGTGCATGGCTTATAAGCGAACCCACAGAATGATACGTTGCATTTCGGACTTTATCCTAGTACAGTGCTAGTAACATCATTAGTCTCGTGAGGAGTTAAAATTGAATTTGTCAGTTTTTAATGGTTATCGCACGTGTACGGGTTGGTAGTTGGTGTCAGAGTTACAAGTCTTGCGTTACGATCGGAGGAGGAGGAGGAAGATTTTTATTCTGATCACTGTCCCTAAGAAGGTAACTAACCAGAGTCCGTACTACGTGTGCGTTACCTACCCAACCCACTACGCTACGGTACCGAACGATCATTGGGCCTCACTGATACAGACACGTCCCCGCAAGGTACGGCTTCTCAGCACCAGCGTCAACGTCGTGAAATTTTGTATTCATCTATATTACAACTATGCTGTAACGCCTGGATGTATGTACATCGGTATATTATCTACGTGGTTCAGGACGTCATACACGTAGCGACCAAGCCTCGCCAATAAGTCTGAGTAGGTCAGGAGTGTGTGCAGTAATTCCTTCGGAGTCTAAACGATGCTGAGTAAATATAAGTCCTGAATTTGAGTTTGATTTCCCGGCGTGGTACCCTCTTATTCCAACATAGTTGTACGTAAGTCTTTTTCCCCTTTTTTCTTACTACGCACTGATGGATCCTGACCTAGCTGAAAACATTGCCACAGATATTCTCTTCAACACTGATCTTCTGGCTATAATCTGCCAAGATCTCTGGGACACTGTGAAGACGGATGGCTGTCCAGTGTCGCCCAGCGGCAATCGCGTCCACCCCCTCGTATCTCTCGCTTTAACGTGTAAGGCAGTGTCATCGCTTGCGCTCGACACGCTATGGGGAGATACCCAAACCTACGGGTTTCAACCGGTCCTACGCATTTTTCCGTCTGCGTCTTCCGGGAATCTACAGGTCCGTAATCGGTCTGCCAGTGCGAGTTCACAGTCTGATTCTTATTTTTTTCCCTATAGGTACTGCCGGAAGATATTCCTGACCAGACATGGATCCATTTTCGACAGTATGCAAATCGCGTTCGAAGCATCACTTTTGATCCCACCAGTTGTGCCCGTTTCTCTTCCACTGTCTTTCTTCGTCTTGCCGAGTATCAGGGTCCCATCTTTCCCAAGCTACAGTGTTTGAGAAGTGATGTGTCCTTTGTAGCCTCTCCTTCCATCCTTTTCTTCCTCCCCACAAAAACACTCAACGAGATACAGTTGACGTTCAGCCGCTCGACGGACCTCACCACGTCGTCAGCGTGTATTCGGGCCATCAAATGGCAGGTCCCTGCCTTGCAAACACTTCATGTCTGTTGTCCAGAGTTCGACAATGGCCGGCATCACGCTACTCCCTTCACCGGTCTATGTTCCATTGCCAATCTCGCGGGCTTCAAAAATCTCCGCTCTTTAACTATCAAATCCCACTTGGTAGACTATGATACCATCATGCAGCTCTCCGCATTCGATAACCTCGAAGACCTTTGTGTCAAAACAACGTCGAACGTACCTAGTGACAATCGTCAAACCCAGGATGGCTTCCCTTCCCTCAAATCTCTCCATATAAGCGCCAAGGTATCGGAGATGCCGCGTATTCTCCGGCTTGTCCGTCAAGGTACACTGGAGACACTCACCTTTATCGATACCTCCAACGAGGCATTCCACACCAACTCAGAGTTCATGATGGACTTTCACCGTGAACTAGTAGTGCGCTTCCCGCTTCGCAATCTCTCCCTGACCTACTGGGCAGCGCAGCTCGATAAAGCGCTCTGGGCCTCCTCGAGAGCAGTGTTCGAACCGCTGTACGAACTGCCCAGATTGCGCTCCATCCATTTTGTGGGCGAGCTGGCAATGGACGACGAGACCATCAAGACCTCTCTCGCGCCGTCATGGCCTCATATCGAGTCGATCTCAATCCCTCAGTTGTCAAGAGACACTCCTTCATATGTGGTGCTGTCATTTTTGGCAAAGTGCTGTCCAAGGCTTGTGTCACTGGCCATGCCTATTGGGTTTCCCGATGACGGGGTGCTATCTGCGGTAGAGGTACTTTCACATCGGCTACAAATATTGAAGTCGGTGGATACGACAGCAAAAAAGCCAGTTCTCATCGCAAGGTTCCTGGATAGGATCTTTCCGTTCTTGGTGCGCGTTGAGGGAGGGTCGGGTTGGAATGAGGTTGATTCGATCCTTCGGGATGTATGTCAGCCCATTCGATGGGATCAACATCAGAGGGAGCGAGGGCAGTGAAGATACTTATATGCAAACAGTACGGGAAGCAGACTGACTGTATGATAGTATATGCGAAAAGATCATATTTCATATATTTATCAGAAAGCACCTATAGTATACTGAGGCCAGCTCCAAAGTGACCAATGCTCTTCATTGGGAAGGTTCCATTCCTCGACATGCATTTTCAAAGGGTAACGTAGAATATCTCTTCTTCGTAGTCGTCGTCTGGTCCGAATTGGGTGACTTAGTGGTAGTCGGGGCAAAGTGACATCGCGGTAAGAGGCGCTTGCCAAACAAGGCACTCTTCCTGATCACGACCACCATGACTGACAATGCCTCTCAAACGGACCGCACTCGCTACCACGCACTTGATCCCCACCGAAATATTGATCCATAGACGAGCCAGATCGAGCCAAGTCCCTCAGAGAGCTATGGTCTGTTCGCATGCTCATCTCCCTTCTCAACACTGCTCTCTGGGATGCATTGGAAACATCTTTCTTTGTATTCTGGGCAGATTCCTTCGCGCCTCTCGATACGTGAAGAGCCCTCGAGGAGCTCTCTCTCAACATATGCACGACCACTTCTCCGCCTGCCATTGATCATGCCACCAGCTCACGCGCATTGCCCTCCTGTCCTTGTTGGGGAAGACAATCCACCATTCAAAGGCGTGTTCGGTATGGGCACTCAAGAGGACAAGGGAAGGGATATGTACCGGGATTACAGTCGAGTCCTTTCAAAGTATATTCGAACCAGTGCGTCGACTGTCCTTCTGCGTGTCGTGTCATCTAACAGCTATTTCCCAGGTCATTGACAAAATAATACAAGTCTTCCTCGTTCTCTGGTCTCTCTTTTGGGGGACAAACTCGGTTGCTTAAGTCTCACGATGCACGGACACGGAAGCCTGTGCACTAGGGATAGAAGCTATGATCGACCCCAAAATGAAGAATGGTTCGGTCCTCATTATCGCTTGGAGAGCAATATGGAAGACATGAACGGGTTGGAGCAAGTCCGGTCTGCTTTCTTTGTGCTCTTTTGAAGCGCCAGTCTGATGCCATTTGCAGGATAAACGCGCTTGAACAGCTAAACAGTACTCCCGCATGACGTGCCTAGAGAGAGCATCTGGGCTTTGGGAAGGAGAGCGATACCCAGGACAAACTGGATGAACAGCTAGCCCGTAAGTTGCCGTCTGAACTGCAAAGCGAGAACTCACGACTCCCAAGAACACACGCGATTGGTGTATAAACTGCAGGAATTGGACACAGCCTCATCCAGGGACTCTGATGATCAAACGCAGTATCGGAAGGGGAGGAAACAGCGAATGAGTCTGCTCACGGGGCAGTACTTTGACGTTGCGCATAATTGGATGAAGTTTTTCCGTAGCAGGGTGTTATTTGACGATACATGGCAGAGGGTCAAGTTGGTTGGGTTGGGATTTGGAGTGAGTGACCTTGCGGGGCTTATGGAGAGGGGAGGAGGCGATGGGGAGGGTGATTGGATAGAGCTGGATACGTGATCTAGCGTGTAGACCGGCTTGTGTACTTGCTTTGTTGTATGTATTGTTAATGCAGTGATATTCACTATAGCGTTACAACTTAAGCTTACAGTCTTAAGCGGTACTGTGGTATCCCAGCTTTTGTCGGACGGACTATGGGCAGACTGTCGTACGAATTAGACATTACATACTTATAAATGGACTTCGGCTCCGAAATACAATATCTTTCCGCTCTCATATTGCTCAAGGCTAGGTCACCACTAGTAGATTTACAATTAATTGATATAACAACAAGTGATTTATGATACAATATAAGAGTAAGATGTAATTATAATCCCTAGCTTAGGAATTTAAATAATCGGCATGATTGTACAAGGGAAATAAGTGAGCTTGCTGAAGCCCAAGCATCTTAGCATAGCCTGAGACATTATAAGGAGAAGCGGGCATTCATATCCTACGACAGACAAGTCAGGAAACGAGCGAATAAAGATGAAGGCGAGAGAATATACCAGGGGTTTGTGACTGCAGAGCTACCGAAGCAAATGAGATCGTCGAATGGATGGATACACTCCAGAACACTGACCTCGGGGTCTTGGAAGTTGTCCATCTCCAGGACCACAGCGTCCGACACAGACACGGCTGTTTCGGTGCCTCTGTGTCTGCGCCACTCCTTCAAGTCTTTCTTGTACGTCTTAACGACACTCTGCAAGTTTAACGAAGCCTTATGTACTTCGTGGCTACGATATTAGTGCGGTGAACAAATGGGGCAAAGTATACACGCCGCATACCTGACATTCGTCATGAGGTCTTTCAACGATGGATGAGGGTCATTTTCTGTGAAAACACAATCAGATCCCCCACCGCCCCTTGACATCATTATGGCGATGTACTGAGGATAACAATAAGAGCCTGGGATGAAAATCAGTGTAAGCATTTTGGAGCTCAACCGATAACACCTACTTGAGCCATAGAGGCACCTTCGCTGTCCTCCCAGGTTAACTGGTCATCCTTGCAAGACCCCAGAGATATCTGCGAAGACTGTAACATATGCTTTATTCATGCAAGCCGCGGGAGATGATCCTCACCGCATGCGGAAGTTCCATGTCGGAAGGCTTGCAAAAGCCATCGCAGGGCCATAACGCAATGGGAGAATCACACCTGGGAATAGGTGGCAACTCTGTATCATCCAGCCATCTATCGTCTTTCATATGAACATCGCCATTCGAGTCCGCAATTCTCTCGATGGAGGTTTTCTTGGACTTGACAACCTTCTTACTGACTCGTTTCGTCTGATACACCGACCTCACGCTGCTTAGGGCCATCGCTTGGCGTCGCACTGTGCGGCCGGTAATTAGAGCGCGCGCCTCCAGATTGATATCGAGATTCGTACCATTACGGTTCCATATAAAGTCGGACCTGCGGCGGCCTTTAGATATCCAAGGGACATAAACTCTATTGTAACGGAAATGGTCGAGATCTGCACTAGTAATAATTAGGGTCCTGTAGGCGCGCTCGTATGGAGTCTAATACGCACCCAAGAGCGACGCGGAGTGACAAGAATCAAAAACGGCCTACAGTCTGTGTCAGAACGGTAATGCTAACGAGATGGAACTCAACGTACAACTAGGCTACTTCCAATGGGTAATGCATCCACGAGATACCGCCGTAACTCCTGATGCCCGTTGACTCTGTGAAATAGACGTGACAGTTGAGCGCCGTACATTGTCCATGATCATTCTCGAACCATGCTCATCGTTGTGATCACAAGGAATCAAGCCTACCTAAGTATGAGGAGCAGAAGTTGATACGGAAAGACAGCACAGCACGTACATTCATCCATCCCGTCCTCCTCGCTGTTAACCTTATTCTCCACTTGTCCGACATGACCGGAGTCTGAATCCCAGAGTCAACAAACTTCAGAATCAATAGCGCAATGCAGATAAACTACCTACATTGAAAGAAGCAACGGTCGCCAGGTTTCGCGTCCTGGACGAGTTTTCTGATCACTACGACAGCCAGGCAGGTATTGCGGAAGTTACAAACGATGTTCGCCTGTGGGTTATCCCTCGGCAGATTGCCCGTCATCCAATAGAGTGGTGATGTTCGCGTTGTCATAGCCATAGTAGTCTGTGGGGGCCGGCGAACATGAACGTCAGTGTTTTCTGATAGCGCTATGGAAACATACTGATGAGAAGGTCCTTCATGTCATGAACATCGTGATGGAGGGTTTGCAACTCGTATTGCTCGTTCCCAGAATCCCTGCCCGTCTTGTAATTGATACCGATCAGCAATGCTTTTTTGCGTCCTTCTCGGTAATCGGTGACTGGTATGGGCGCCTTGGACGTTTGTTTATCTTCATGCCCACAGCGATGAGGAACAGAGAAGAACAAGAGAAGAAAGGGTGTTGAGAGTTCTTGTATATCATTTCGGTGTTTGGCTACAGCCTCCTACGTACCGTTCCTGTCGTCTCCTTCCCTCCTTAGTCCTCTCTCCCATCTGCTTGACAATTAAATATTAAGGAGTTCTGATTCGTCCTTGTTCGATAGGTGCAATAGGTCTACAGGTTATGGTTTAACTTGACCACACTTTTGTTACATTCGGACCCGTCGAGACCCTTAAACCTTTCGACGACTTAACTTTGTCCACACAATTTTTCTCCCAAAATTTTTTACACGAAATCCTGCGATGTCACTCAATCATCTCGTCCATCCTTCACACATGCTGTCCACCTGTCTTGACGACTGTCCATTGTCACCGTGCGTTCAATGTCACCTTCGCTAGCTGGTATCTCCTACATACTTAGACGCGTCGACGCGTACATACATCAATTTGTCCACCGATCAACAACATAAATACTTCCGCGGCACCGAAATGGCCCATCACTGATCAGCCGATATTCCGTTATGGAAGCCATGTCCTCTTTTTACACCGACGAATACGTACATTTTCTGAACCGCGTTACCCCTGGAACGTCCGAGGAGCTGACGTACCACGGAACACACTGTGAGCAACCTCAGGCATCTGTATTGCTGCCACTGATTCCCCAGTAGTCCTTGTTGGGGAAGACAATCCGCCATTTGAAGGCGTATTCGAGTTTTGTTCAATATCAGCCGGAGGTTCCATGGGTACGTCCAATCTTCAATAACCTTCGTTGCCTGACTGTTGTTGGTAGCTGCGGCTCGTCGTATCGCCTCTGGCGCTTCCGATATATGCATAAACCGGGCCGGAGGTCTTCACCATGCCAAGAAACGCGAGGCATCTGGTTTCTGCTATATCAACGATATCGTTTTCGGTATACTTGAGCTTTTACATGCATATCCTCGTGTCCTATATGTGGATACTGTTGGAATTGCAACTTCAAGCTTATGCCGGAAGATTCCCGAACATTCGGCTTACTCATTTTGTCACGATACTTGGATATTTTTAGGTACTTTAGTAGAATATTCTAGATACATTCTGTAGTATTTAAGGAGCTCGTTCCGAGCTCTAGTAGCGAACAATTCAGTATTTTACCTACTGCAAGCCTCCCACTGTAATAGTTACAACTGTTAGAATACGGATTCCTAATTTGGAAGTGCGAGCTTGCATGAACATTCTCGCTCGTTCTCCCCATATTCCCCGGGACGCTTACTCATTTTATTAGTGATACATTACTCATATTTTCTAGTACATTCTACATATTTTCGTAGTATAAAAGCCATGTCAGTAGTAGGGCATCGCTAGCGCGATTGCCGTGAACATTAGTTCCTTTTCCGCTCACTTGTGAACCGCAAGTTCTAACAACAACAGATACAAACTGTCATTGTAAGTTCTTCTCGTTTACTTCCTGTTTTTGCGCTTACTACTTGAATGGCAGATGTATTGTGTTCCTCTACCTTCTAGTCTGCCTTCTGACTGCTTGACTAGGGTAATGGTGTCGAGAAGGCTTTTTACACCACTGATCGTGTCATGACTTGCAGTTTTCACAAGTATGACGAACACTTTCCCGGTACGAGCACTCAAGAGGACAAGGTAAGAGGTAAAGGGAAGGGATATGCCGACAATGTTCCTCTGAAGGACAGGATCACGGACGAGTCCTCCCAAAGTATATTTGAACCAGTTCGTCACGATGCGTGTCATAGATGCAAATTTTGACAGCGACGATCAGTCTGCTGGAGAGACTCGCCCAAGGGAATTTGAATGAAGCAGCCTGTTCTAAGTTGAGCTTATATTTTTCCGAGGCTGACCGCTCAATTTCTGAAACCCGCTTGAATTACCGTGACCACCATGACTGGCGACGGTCATCTCCCTAGCATTGTATCTGTCAACGGCGATCTTCTGCACTGAATTGCGTGAATATATTCCTGCACCTGGTCCTAGCATTTTCGATGGAATCCAATTTGTCAGAGATGTTCTCGTAAGATATGGCACATTGATTCAACCGTTATAGGCGACGCGTTGAATCAGATGTGCCTTCAAAAATTGGCATATTCTTCACGTCACTGTCAAATCCAGCACCGTTAGAAGTGAAAATCTTGTTAACCAACAAGCTTTTCTACAGCATTGGTTTGACGATTTTCAGGGTATAATTCACTGCGTGATATCAGACAGTTCGACGTCACCCGAGTACAGCTCTTCTGTAGGATAGCGTCGACGTGTCCGCCTCTGCGTGAGAATGAGTAGCATGATGCGGTTGGTCAGGATGGAATGGAGGATACTTTGAAAAAAACCGAGGAAGGGTGCGATGCCAGGAACCCACATGGGGAGAAGGAGATTTGCGAGGGTAATGAAGAGGATGCATGCACAGAAGAACGTCCCAGAGACATAAAGCTCTTTGAGAAACGGATGGGATGAACGGCGGAGGTGCTGTACGCCTTTAAAAAGCGTGAGTGAAGCAATGATTGTCTCTGAAACAAACACGGGGATGTAGATCAAGTTTGGCACATTCGGAGAGTGACTCAGGCAGTCAGTATGATCCAACGGCCCGACGGCTGCAAATTAGACAGTATTGAGTTCTTAGCTATCACAAATGGCAAGCAACCCACATTGACTCTGGCTCCTGACTTGTATACCAAGACCGACTACGTGCGGTATGAAACAGAAGGTCACAATCCCGATAAAATACCAAAACACCACTCTGTGTCTATCCCATATTGCATACGTGCGGATCATGAGGATCGTCTGTGATGCGAAAATCACAATGGTTGTGAGCGGGCCTACAATGTAGGGAAGCTGGCGGCACTGGGCAGCACTGGGCTCGTGCAGGAGCCAGTTGATGGTCATCCCCGTAAGGATCAAGGGCAAGTAGCGATTCAGTGCGAACAGCAGTAAGAGCGGGTACACGGGCCTAGGAAGCCACACATAATTAATTTCAGTGGGGAGAAGAAGGAGTAGGTCATAGACGATCACAGTCGCGCCCGCAGTAAAAGAGTAAGAGAAAGAATTCGAGGATATCTGTATGGAAGTTTATGGACCTGACTGAATACAACAGATGAGGGAAATAGGACCAAGCCCTACTCACCGTTAATGACATCCTCAGATCGAAACAGTCGAGATGTAAATTCCACTGGTAACCGCCGATGTTCAATGCTGCTTCTTTATGTGCGAATGAGAGAGAAGGAGTGCATGAAAGATAGAGCGAGAAGAACACAGTCTCATACCGGTCCTTTTAGCACTTGCGGTCCTGAGGCTTTATAGACGGTCCGAACATGCTTAACCTCAATGCCAACATTTCTTCAGTACCGGGTGGTGTGTTATGCCAAAATATATATAATCAGAACGGTTCGGAAACAAATGTGTTTCGTGACTACAACTAAAGTCTTCGGCACTAGGAACGCCGAGGGCTTTTGGTTGTAGTCAAAATGCGAGACCAAAAAATTCGCTCACCCGGAAGTAGTAATTGCCCTGGAACGTATTTGTTCGAAACGTTTCGGTCAGACAGGTCCTGAACGTTCTAGGCCTGAACAGTGAGCCATAAACATCAAGTCCCTTCAGCTCACTTATATATAAGATGGAGATATGCGACATTGGATGTATGCTGTGCCTTGTAGCAGTTATCGTTGTTGGATAAGATTAAAAAGCGATGAACGGAAACCGCGGTGGCAGACGATTTAACATGCTCTCAGGTCAATCGACTCGGAGGACTTACAAGTTACAGCTAAGACGGAGCAGAAACAGAGACAAGAAATGAATTCCAAGTACTGTCCGAGTAATTTCTCCGCCGTGCCTGCAGAATATTCAGTATTGCGGAGCTATTATCCTCGACCTGGCTATGAAACGATGGACCACATGCTTGACAGACACCTTGACTGCGTAGCATGATAATAGAACGCGCCAATGCGCAACGGGATCGCTCGTCACACTGTTCCAAAATTGTAAAAGATCCCTTCGTCGTTGAACAGGTCTACGTAATTGGCAGTTGTATGGGACAAGGGTATCGGTAGTGGACGGACGTACCATGTAGATAAATCAGGAGCATCTCAGGGAAGAGGAAGGTCTTTTGGCATAACGACACAGGCTATGGTAGGGGTATGTATGCACTGTCATTGTGCTCTTGATGATTATCCAAAAGTGTTCAGTTATATCTGCCGTCGCGCCGCCTCCGTGTATACCCGTGAGAAAACGGCGAGATGACTAATCCTAATTTAACTTAGTCAACGACAACGATGGTCCTGCTTTCGCTGCGAACAAGCTCCTCTTCGATTGTGTCGATATCGAGGAAGTTGTAGTCGCTGCCACACGACGAATCGGCAGGTCTGCGTTTAACTCGTGCCCGGGGAAAGGTAGACGGTAATGGCTCGCTGTCCTCATCGGGCCCGTACCCCGAAGGCTGCGACCTGGCTCCACCCTCCAGGCACCACACCGAAGTCGACGACGACATTCACATCGTCGTGGTCGAGGAAACCAAAGCTGGTTGTCGAGTCCGAGGAGTTTGAATGCATAACGGACTTGTATGATGATGCTCGTTGCTTGACGTCGTGGTCATGACGCTGGCAGGCTATCCCTTGTGTGGGTGATTTTTGGAGAGGGCAAGAGTCGACCGAAAGGACATGCGAGAAGGCCAGGAAGAGGGTACCCTGTTAACAAACAACGCACCAAGCTTCAAGTTGGCCAATTTACTCCATACACTACCTCCGTTCAAAGCGATGCTGATATCAAGTCGAGTATATTCTCTGCGGTCGTTGATATCTACCACTGACGAGCTGCATTCTGATGTGTGACGATAGAAATATGAAATATACTCTTGTGCTGTTGGACCAAACCTCTGCGATCTCCTCGTGTTCATCGACCTTGCTCGGGTTATCGTCTACTGCGAGAGACGCGTCATGGTTGTCATTGACAATCATGATATAGCGTTGACATCTTCATGAGAGCAGGAATCGGATGCAGGTGGATAGACATCCCTTAGATCGAGGCGCGCCCAGCAAAGGTGTCGCGCCGAATAAAAGCCCCGTTGCACTTGTGAGTCTTAATCGTCAGCCAAAAAGTGTATAGCTGTGAACAACAGTTAGTTTGCACTCTGTCTATACTCGAACAACTATGTACGGGTCCTTCCAACAACTCCGCGTCAGACAAGTATCGAGGCGGAAGGAACCTACTGGCCATTGACCGCTACGACGTATGTCCCCTCTATTAGCCTTCAACGCCTCATAGTCCCCATTGTACCCCGATATCTGGGTGCTACATACTTCGGTACATCGGTCTACGTCTCTTAATGTTGAGCGCTATGGGAGGGGGTTTCTGTGCTCACGATGATGTTCTTCTCGGCCAGACATAGGAGGAAGGGTTTACCTGGAGTGACCTGGGAAGCGCCAAGGAGGGAAGCCGCGGCTGAGGAGACGGCTCCCAGTTGTAGACATGGTGGTAGAATAAATGGATTGTGGGGAGCCTATTTTACGCAGGGATTCCGGGGGAAGTACATCCAAGCCTCCTATTCCTATGTGACTTCCTGATGTCAGTCAGGTGTTCAAATTCGATTTGCATCTATGTTAATTGATTACAGACACCTTTCACTATCAAAGTCCAAACGAGACGGACGTGCATCTAGCGAATATTCTGTTCAGAAATGGGGACTGGGACTCGGGAGTATAACTCTTTGCTCGGATCATTACTTATGAACTTTATTTAATCGGCCTGTCGACTTTGGATGTAGTACGTCTCCATGCACATTCTCTCTTTTAACTACTGCTCTATTCGCGGGTAGTTAGCAATCTGCTCGTCTATGGAGCATATAGCATACACCTTTGTAAACTGTATCTTCCATCTGGGCATCAGGTTTGAGAGCTTAAATACAATCATGCTTTCACACGAATCTTCTATTAGCCAATTAAGAAAATTTCCGAAACGACTTGATATAATGGCCTCATTAGACCTTGTAATTGGGAGTGGATATTCAGCGGGAATACTATTCCTACCGCCGTCGACGATCTACTCTGGGATGTGAACCTGATGCTCATTTCTGCCATTTCCGCGCGTTCCGGAGACGTCTCTTTAGCAGTCGAAGGAGGGAAGCGGCGGCCGAGTTGACAGTTCCTGTGGACATGGTGGCGACAGATAGGTCTCGAAAACGGAATGCGGGGAACCTAGTTTGTCTTGAAAAATGCGAGGAAATACCCCAAGGTCTTCTATGTAAGTCGTGATGTCAGCTAAGTGTTCAAGTGCGATGGAAATTACGCATTTGCATTAATTATAGTTGTAAGAATTCCGTACGAGTACTAATGATAATCATCGACACCATGGAACGCCAGGCCAGTCATGTTGGCTGTATAGAATTTGCATAAGATTATCTGCGTGACTTGATGGCTAAAGTATCTGACCTTTGCGCCTAACACGTCCGCCGTTGAGCCAGTGTTTAAAAGACGATCGTTGAGCCCAATAGACTTCTCCTGGTCATCGCTTCTTTGGGAGAACTCCGGCCGCAGAGAAGAATCCGCGTTTTTGTTGGTCTCTGTATCCCGAAGCTCGATATTCAATCCACCTATTGACAGATCGAAAGAATCGAACGAGTGAAGGGTCGTGTCTTCCCTTCCTCCGCGAATCCGTCTTGTCATACGGCTGTTGCAAACAGCAAGGACCGTGTTCGAATATATCTTTACCAAGCAGTTCGCAGGGACAATGTGGTAGTTGTTATTGTGAGAGGAGAGAAAGAGTGCCATGTGGACGGCAGCAATCGCAGCTGCGTAGATGGTAAATGAACTAATGCGATCCAATTTCCTAGTATACGGCCAACCTGTTATTGTCCCGGTTCAAATGGTCAGTCGTATTAGCCTGGAAAGAAGTATCCGAGTAGATTTGAGACCGGTTTGAGCTCGATATAACTACAGGCGGCAACGATCAGTCAAGACCTAAGTGCTATGCCCCGACTTCACTTACGACGTAGGTCATGCACAAAGCAATGGCAGTATCACACAAAACGCTTCCACCCAACCATATCTGCAAGTCGTAAATGATTAAATGTGGGACACGAGGAAGACCTGCTCACTATTGTCGTCACCTTGAGCTTGGAATTTTTCTGAAGATTTGAGTAGTGGCCACTGTTCCGTACTTGGATGCCATTACAAATCGCAGCTGCAAATTGAGTAAAAGCGATCTTTGATGAAGATCGTGCTTTTAGGGAGCAGTATAAGACGTTTTTTTTAAAACCTTACCACCGAAAGGATAATACATAACCATCGGGCCTTCTTGCTGAATTTATACATCCGCCATGCGTAAAATAATTGGGCGATGCAGCCAACTACCACAATTTTAGTAACCCAAAGCGTAAACGTACGTGCATAGTACGCACCAACTCCAGAGAGAATAGGAAGGGTGACCCATGTGAGATGGACATTATCAAGTCCAGAAACGTTCCCAAAGTCGTAACAGAACGTGTCGAAAGTGTCATAGATGTCGATAACAGTCTGAACAGTCTCGGTCAGCCAGAGAACATATACGACCGTCTTCGACGCCAAATTATCGTTTGGAAAGGAGATGTAGTATATGTCTTTGAATGAGTTGAGTAAAGGACAGTCAAGAACGTGCGGATAATGATAGGACCACTGACAGACTTGATCGCACAGGATGCCATATAAGATCAGACTCAGGAAGCAGCCGATCAACTGCATGAAAACTGAGCGAACGCCGCTTTCTAGTATATAAGATTGGAGATATACCAGGGGACCCGTCCTGAAGTATTAAAATCAGTACAGAGATCAGTCTGAGAACGAGAGTGTTACCGACAATTTATATAAATCTGAGGGTGCTACACCAGCCTCTTCGGCCAGAATAGTATTAAAGGAAGGCATCGACTCGGAGTGCAGAGTTGCCACGAAATTTCCTGCCGCTATACATTCAACTAAGTAGCTCCAGGTCTACGCTCAAAGTGCGGCCGACTGTCATGTTGTATAGGAGCATGCGGCCCTGCCATAAATAAGCAGTGTGCGCCTAGAAAAACTCAGCGTGAATTCCAGTTCAATCGTCTACGTCGACCCTTGATCAATTCAGTCGGAATTTAGTGCTACGTACATCAAGTACATCGTTGCATGCTCCGGAATCTATTGAGATACGCCCTATCTGGGTATTGAAAGGTAAGTGCCAAGCTTCAGTAAATCACAGAATTTAATAAACGAGTTCTCTTGCTTCTCGGAGGACAATCGGTAAGGATGGTGGTCGACGCGTAAGACGGCAGAGACGCTGAGTCCAGAAAAGGCAACTTTATTGTTCGCACTGGACGCGTCGCAGATGCACTCGGTGTGTCAGAGGAATGAAGCCGAGGGTGCTTCTACTAGTCTCTATGTTTTTCGTGTTCGCGAGTACAAGGTGTACTAAGTCAAAGGTATCGTTCTGTTCTCTAGTCTCTCATTTACAATGATTCCTGATGTTCGTCCGTTGGGCAGCATTATTTTCCCCTTCTCATCGATATTAGCCAGGATAGCAGGAGTGCCATGGGTGCAATTGTAGACAGCGGCGATCACAGTCTGCTGAAGACACTCGCCCATGGGAATTTGAGTGAGGCACGCTGTTTTCAATGGTTGAGCTTATATTTCTCCGGGGCTAGCTTTCTGATTGCTCACTTACTGAAACCCGCTTGATCTACCGTATCCACCGTTATGAGAAAATTGCACTGGCGACGGTCGCCCCTGGCAATGTATCTGTCGATGGCGATCTTCTGCACTGAATTGTGTGAATGTATTCTTGCACCTCTGACATTTTCGATGAAATCGGATTTGTCAGAGACGTTCTCGTAACATATGACATAGTTTAACCGTTACAGGCGGTACATTGAATCGGCTACCTACTCAAGCGTAAGTTATTTCCACCGTTGACTGTATTCTTCCGTCGGATCCGGACGTTATTCCTGTCGCATTTTTCACGTCGTTTCTAGATCCAGGACCGTCAGAAGTGATATCAGACAGTTCGATGTCACCCGTGGACAGTTCTTCAGTAGGATAACGTCGATATGTCCGTCTCTGCTTGAGAATGAGTAGCATGATGCGATTGCTCAGGATGGAATGGAGGTTGACTTGGAAGGAATCGAGGAAGAGTGCCACGCCGGGGGCCCACATGGGGACAAGGATATTTGCGAGAGTAATAAGGAGGAGGCATGCATAGAAGAACGTCCCAGAGACATAAAGCTCTTTGAGAAACGGATGGGATGAACGGCGGAGGTGTTGTACGCCCTTGACGAGCGTGAGCGAAGCAATGATCGTCTCTGAAACGAGCACGGGGATGTAGAGCAGGTTTGCCACCTTCGAAGAGTGACTCAAGCAGCCAGGATTATCGAACGGTCCTACGACTGCGAATGAGATGATAATGAGTTCTCGGCTATCACGGATGACAAGCAACTCACATTGACTCGTCTTGAGTTTTATACCAAAATTGACTACGGCCGGTATGAAACAGAAGGTCACAATCCCGATAAAACACCAAAACACCACTCTGTGTCTATCCCATATTGCATATGTGCGGATCATGAGGATCACCTGCGATATAAAAATCCCGAGGGCGGCGAATGCGCCTCTAATGAAGGAAAGCTGACGGCACTGGGCAGCACTGGGCTTGTGCAGGAGCCAGTTGATGGCGATCGCCGCATCGATCAAGGGCAAGTAGCGATTCAATGCGAACAGCAGTAGGAGTCGATGTACGGGTCTGGGAAGCCACACATAGTTAATTTCAGTGGGGAGAAGAAGGAGTAGGTCATAGACGAGCACAGTCACGCTCGCAATGACGGAGTAGGATGAGAAGGAATTCGAGGATGTCTATATGGAAGGCGATTTAAAAAGACGATCTGTGAATACAGCAGATGAGGGAAAACTACTAACCGCTAATGACATCCTCAGATCGAGACAGTGAGAACAAAATTTCGGTGGTCACCACCGATTTTCAGTTCTGCTTCAATATGTGCAAATGAGAGAGTGTGTGCATGAAAGATCGAGAGCGAATAACGTGCAATCTCATACTGGTCCTTTTAGCGCTTGTGGCCCTGAGGCTTTATAGACGACGGTGTCGAACACGCTGGAACTCAATACCAGCATTTACCGAGTGGTGTGTTACGCCAAGATGAATAGAATCACAATGGTTCGGAAACAAATGTGTTTCGTGACCACAGCTAAAGTTTTGGATACTAGGAACGCCCGGGGCCTTTGATTGTAGTCAAGAATCAAATGATGCGAGACCAAAAATTTCGCTCACCCCGAAGTAGTCATTGCCATCTCCCTTCTTTTAATTTCCAGAGCAACGGTAACTGCTGCAAGGCACACCATTCATCTATGTCGCATATCTCCATCTTATATATATGAGTGAGGGGGGGAACTAACGTTTCTGACTCACTGTTCAAAACTTCGGAAACGTTGCGCGCAGATGCAGAAATGGGCGTTGCATTGAGTAAAAACAAAGGGATGAACGGAGACCACGGTGGCGGACGATTCACAATGCTAACATGCTCGCAGATCAATCGACTTGGAGGACTCACAAGTTACATTCAAGAATGGAGCAGAACCAGAGACAAGAAACGAATGACAAGTACTGTCCGGATAATTCTCCCCCGTGCCTGAATAACATCCAGTAACGCGGAGATATTCTCTCCTCGACCTGACTATGACACGAAGGACCACATGCTTCGTAACCACACCTTGACTGCGTGGTAGTAGAACCCACCAATGCGCAACGAGATCGCCCAAGATTTCTTCGCCCTTGAACAGTTCTACGTAATTTGAAAGCTGATCGGGGACAAGGGTTGTGGACGAACGTTCCGTATATGATGTAGGAGTATTTCAGGGACCTTCAAAAGGACGGTCATTTGGCATAACGACACAGGTAATGATAGGTGTGTGTACGCACTGTTGTTATCCTCTCTTGATGATTATCACAGTGTACAATCATATCTACCAAGAGTTGATAAACCTCGCTTACGTTGCTCCATTCTTCCTAGCGAGTGTGAATCTATTTGATACAACGTTAGAAATGAACTTAGACGAAGCCAAATCCCAGCTCTCAGGCTTGTCGCTTCCGACCAACTTCCGACGACTTGAAGATCCTGATGCACCATAGCATGAGCACCATTGCTTCCTGAAGTTATTTAAGACGGGAGGGTGGAATCTATGTCGATTGATTGATTGATAGACAAGAAACCTATCTGCTCAAGAAAAGACCGAAGTAACTTTAGCGCTGCCTTAGCCTTGACATACCCACACCAGGACACCTTGGAAAAACGAGACTCAATCACTACAGGGTTTGAAGATCGTGCGAGGGTCACTGAGTTCGCAAGGACGAGGATAAAGACGAAGAGGTCAGTTTGGATCTCTTATAAGTTGGCCCGCAACGGTCGCGCCGCTATCGTGGGAATAATTCCCGCATTCGGATGACTAACTATTATTTACTATTCTTCACCACCACCATCTCTCGAAAAAAAGCATGGACAACCCATACCTCGCCCATCTACCCCCTTCCCAGCGTGGCGCCAGCTCATCCAAGGCCAAAATAGATACCTCAGAAGAGCCGCTATTCGGTTTTTTGCCCAGGAAAGTGACTGGTAAACAATCGCGAAAGGCCCTGGTACGTTTTGGCCGTTGCAGTCCACCGTTCTATCTGACAATACGTCCAGGAACACGATGTTAATCCATTCACGAAGCAGCCACACTCGGTGCAGTACAAGAAAATCCTTGCCTCACGAGAAAAGCTACCCGTGTATTCACAGATGGATGACTTTTTCAAAATGGTGAGTCACATGCGTGTTAGATCTGAGGAGGGGTTTGGGTTCTGTTACCCTTAGGAATAGGCCGGCCCCTCTTCAAACAGTGCTCTTCCTCTTCAAATAACGATTCGGTTGATGTTTGCAATAGTTCAATGAGAATCAGATCATCGTAATGGTTGGCGAGACTGGATCAGGAAAAACGACACAGTATGTGCTGCAAATTTCTTTTTTTATCGGACCAAAACTCACTGCTGCTGAAAGAATACCTCAATTTGTCGCGCACTCAGATCTACCGCATACAAACACTTGCCACCGACATCCTGTTGAAAGACCATGCAAAACGCCGCTCTGACCTCAAGATCATTATCATGTCGGCGACCCTCGATGCTCTCAAATTCCAAAAGTACTTTGGCCTTACCGCTGGTACACCAGCACCCCTGTTCAAAGTACCGGGCCATACACATCCTGTAGAGGTGTTCTACACCCAGGAACCCGAGCCCGACTACGTCGAAGCTGCTATCCGAACTGTCTTTATGATCCATCGGGCTGAAGAGCCTGGTGATGTCTTGCTCTTCCTCACCGGTGAGGAGGAGATAGAGGATGCCTGTCGAAAAATCAAACTCGAAGCAGACGATCCCGTAAACCAGGACTCAGACTCCGTCGGCCCTCTAGTTTGCATTCCTCTGTACTCTTCCCTACCCCCTCAACAACAACAGCGTATATTCGACCCTGCACCAACTCCTCGAACTCCCGACGGTATCCCAGGCCGAAAAGTCGTCGTCTCGACCAATATTGCTGAAATGTCGTTGACAATAGATAGAATAGTATACGTCCTTGATCCTGGCTTCTCCGAACAATCGAAACAAAAGGTCTACAATCCCCGGATACGCGTGGAAAGTCTACTCATAAGCCCTATATCTAAAGTCTCCGGCCAGCAAAGGGCGGGTCGTGCCGGTCGTACGCGGCCAGGGATGTGCTTCCGACTGTATAAGGAGAAGGACTTCATGAATGGACTCGAGGAGCAAACACATCCAGAGATTTTGAGGTGCAACTTGAGCAATACTGTCTTGGAGCTTGTCAAACTGGGTATCAAGGTAAGCGTCTACATGCGTAAAATACAAGCGCCTATTGATCGGCTCCAGGATCTAGTACGGTTTGACTATGTCGATGCTCCGGCTGATGCTGTGAAAGCCCTTGTGGACAAGACACATTGTAATTGCGCGATGTATACCAAGTCACTTACGTGCAATAATGAATCAGTTGTCCATCTTTGTCACCGTGTCCTTGAAATGAAGTGTAATTGAGAAACTGTCTTCTCATCAGATCTTGAGGGCTGTGCAGATAACGAAGTCGACGACAAAAATGTCGATTTCTCGACGACGGCGGGTGCGATAGTCAAACGGAAAGCAGAATCTGTATATTGAAACTAGTTGAACACTGTTGAGTTTCGATCGCGTCCAGCACGTGACTCAATCCTATATAAGCGTGGGATTCAAACGGCCAGTTTCTTGTCTTTTTACTCCATCATCAAATCTCGACCTCGCTCTACAAGCAGAGTCGTCTCCCTCAGCAAGAACATCTATCGCCTCACAAGCTTATATCGACAATGTCTGGACGCGGCAAAGGTGGAAAGGTGCGGTCCAGCAATGTTCATGCTGTGGCTTCTGTACTGACGATGCCCTCAGGGACTCGGAAAGGGCGGCGCTAAACGCCACCGCAAGATTCTTCGTGACAATATCCAGGGTAAGGCGATTCTACTATCTCAGCGTCATATTCTCAACGGTCGTCTAGGTATCACCAAACCCGCTATTCGTCGTCTTGCGCGTCGTGGTGGAGTGAAGCGTATCTCTGGTCTCATCTATGAGGAGACCCGTGGTGTCTTGAAAATCTTCCTTGAAAACGTCATCCGAGATTCTGTCACGTACACCGAACACGCTAAGGTGCGTTACTGTACCTGTTGGCCAATGCGTTATGCTGACGAGAACGTGGCTCCAGCGCAAGACGGTCACCGCGCTCGATGTGGTCTACGCCCTGAAACGCTCTGGACGTACTTTGTATGGTTTTGGCGCCTAAACAATGTCCATTTCAGTGAGTCGTGTTCTCTTTATTATCCCAAGTTTGCCCTGAACTGTTCTTGCCAGGTCCATTATAATTTATATCTACTCTCGATTTGTAACACGTTGTAATATGACTGAATTTAATCATGCACCCTCGAACATGCAAAAATAGAATCCGTATTCTAACATGTAGTTCATGAACCAGGTATGCAGTCTCTGATGGTGAGCTTTACCTTCTAAGTTTGCACCAGTGACAGTGGCGGTGGACGCTTTGAAGTTGCTTCGAAGTCCCGGCGTGCAACAGTGAAACAGCTATAATTGGTCGACTCCGCTAAAGGACAATTGTGCTGCCTTTATCGATTCTAACGAGCTGCAAATCGTCGAATTTCCAGATATCTCATCTGATGCCCCCATGACGTCTTACAATTCTCTTACCCTTGGCGCGACCTTCAGCTCCCGCCCGGGACCAGCACTCCCTCTTTTTCCGTCAACGGTGCTACCCATACTGACAACATCTCGATCGATGTCCTCCACACTGCCTGCATCGCCACTCGTAAGCTTTCTTCCTGCGTCTATCTCTGGCTCGACCGGCTCTGCATTCTCCAAACGAGTAAGGCAGATAAAAACTGGCAGATACAGCGAATGTACCGCATCTATTCTGCATGCGACCTCTGTCTTGTCTTGCCTGAGGGCTTAGTTAGGCTCGCAGGACTCGCAGAGCCAACATTATGGGCTGATCGGGCTTGGACGCTCCAAGAGGCGTCCGCTCCAGGGAAAGAAAAGGTCAAGTGCCTCAGTGCCTGTTCAAATTCACGCACGCATCCTTTCAAGACTTTCTCGATGAGGAATGTCCCGAAGGGAACAAGTACGGTTTTGATCTTACTAATCTATCTGAAGTCGTTGAAACTGTCGTCGAAGCGGGCCATTCAGCGGCTTGCGAGATGTCATCGTTATGCTTCCGGTTTTGGATCGGCATTGGCCGGTTCAAAGTCGATGAGCCAGATATATGACAAGTTCCCGCTGAGAATCATAACTGCGGAAGTGGCAGAGCTGCTACGCTTTCCATTGGACTTCGGAACTAGGCAATCGTTATCTGCCCTTTGGGCCCTGGCGTACACTCGTTCATCTTCGCGTCCTGTTGACATGGTGTTCAGCCTCATGGACTTGCTAGGCGTCAATTAGACGTCGAGCAGTTCCTACCGGAGGAAAGGACGAAGGCGACTATCAAGCTGATACAAGAGGTCATGAAATTGCAAGGTGGGAGGGCTATATGGCTATATATCGCACCTTGGGTCAAGCCATCGCGGGAGATCTCTACACTTCCGGAGATGCCTGAAACGAGCGAGAGCGGACGCGCATATTTCTCTACAAGCACAGGGAAAGTGCTCGTCATTGATGTGATTTGCGCCGAGGAGCGTTGGCGAGCCGGAGGTCTACCGAACCCGACGCCGAAAGGCGAGATGACGGATTCCGGCTACTTCGTGTTTTCGACCAAGGCTGCGTTGGTCAGTCTTGTTCAAGCTCAAGACTCGGAGCATACGGGAAAGATGGCGGGGAGATTGGCGACAATGACGAAGGCTTACGATGACCGTGAGACGTGGGCAATTGTCATTGGGAGGTTGAGAAACTGGAATCACAATCCCAAGACTTGGAAAGTCGAGCCGATGTCATATGGAGCACCGAAACCCGAAGGCGTCTTTGAATTAACAATGATGTTAGTAGAGAAGCACAAGTTTGATGTGTATCATCGAGTGGGCATGGAGAGAGAGATTGATGAGCGTATTACGGCTAATTGGGATTGGAAGTACAGGGAATTCAAGGTCGGGGGTCCAGGTCGGGGGGAGCGAGTTAGATTCGGGGCATTTGCTGAAGGTCCCGAGTACTTGTAGGCCATCAAAACTTTGTTGAACATATTCCATCAGCCGAGGCCACAGCCGATTGTGGGTGATAGTCCGATGCACTCAAGCACTGATCCAAGTTACGAGGTTCGTGCAACTCGGGACTCGGAGTCGGGAGTATAACTCTAACACTTTGCTCGGATCATTATGGACTTGAAACTTGTCTAGGTAAGTCGCGATTAGTGATTGTATTCCCAACCTTAACTTTACAAAGTTGGTGCTCTCAGTTTGGCAAAGGCAGTCGATAGACCTGCTCGTCTGATGACCTCTTACCCGTAGCAGTAGTGGTCTCGAGTTGCTTCGGTGCTGACCTGACGAAACGGCGTGCCCCTTTCCACATCTACCACATGCCGCTGCACGCTGTCGTTTCGGCGTGGATCCTTGAAGAGAACGAAAGCTTGGTGTTTGGTTGGCTCTTATTCTGAGGCTTCCAATAGCGATTTGGTGTGGCGAGTCACAGGTCGTTGATCCTCCTCCATCATAGGAACGAACGGCCCATCTAGTTTCAGCAAATGCCAGTCGAAGAACGGAAGCTGAGAAATATCGGCAAGGGTCTCGAAGGCTGTAGGGCAAAAACGAGACGCAGAAATCCGGGAAGTCAGCCTTGGTCTTCGTGCTGTGCATGAGTTAAGCAGGATGGGTTCAGATTCTGTGGGGACTCTCTGGACTTTGGCACGAAGTAGATGAAAAACTGCGGGACTGCCAACAAATCCTCTCTATCACTGGTTAGACATTCGAAAACAATGTTCCCATACTACACTTCCAACTACAAGGTCTACTGAGGCTATTATATCAAGTCATTTCGGAAATTTTCTTAATTGACCAACTAAGGATTAATATGAGAGTATAATTCTATTTACACTCTCAAGTCTAATGTCAAGATGAAATATACAGTTTAGAAAGCCGCAGGCTATCTACCCCGTAGACGAGCAGATTGCTGACTACTATGGATCTTCAGCGGGAATACTATCCCTATCGCCCGTCAACGATCTACTCTGAGATGCAAACCTGATGCTCAATTCTACCATTTCCGCGCGTTCCGGGGACGTTTCTTTAGCGGTCAAAGGAGGGAAGCGGCGGCCGAGTTGACAATTCCTGTGGACGTGGTGGCGATAGATAGGTCTCGAAAACGGAGTGCGGGGTACCTATTTTATAGTGAAAAATGCGGGGAAATACCCCCGGGTCTTCTATGTAAGTCGTGATGTCAGAAGTTCGATTACGCGTTTATATGAATTATTGTTGTATAAAATCCGTACGCCGTGCCATTCATGTTGGCTGTATAGAATTTGCATAAGATTATCTGCGTGACTTGAGGGCGAAAGTGTCTGACCTTTGCGCTCAACACGGCCGCCGTTGAGCCAGTGTTTAAAAAACGATCGTTGAACCCAATAGCCTTCTCCTGGTCATCGCTTCGTTGGGAGAACTCCGGCCGCAGAGAAGAATCTGCGTTTGTGTTGGTCTCTGTATCCCGAAGCTCGATATTCAATCCACCAATTGACAGATCGAAAGAGTCAAACGAGTGAAGGGTTGTGTCTTCCCTTCCTCCGCGAATCCGTCTTGTCATACGGCTGTTGCAAACAGCAAGGACCGTGTTCGCATACATCTTTATCAAGCAGTTCGCAGGGACAGTGGAGTAGGTGCTATTGTAGGAGAGAAAGAGTGCCAGGTGGACGGCAGCAATCGCAGCTGCGCAGATGGTAAATGAACTAATGCGATCCAGTTTCCTAGTATATGACTAACCTGTTGCTGTCCCAGTTTCAATGCTCAGTCGTATTAGTCTCGAAAGAAGTATCCGAGTAGATTTCAGACCGGTTTGAGCTCGACTTAACTACAGGCGGCAACGATCAGTCAAGACCTAAGTGCTATGCCCCGACTTCACTTACGACGTAGGTCATGCACAAAGCAATGGCAGTATCACACAAAACGCTTGCACCCAACCATATCTACGAGTCGTAAATGATTGAATACGGGACACGACGAAGACCTGCTCACCACTGCCGTCACCCTGACCTTCGAAATTTTCTGATGATTTGAGTAGTGGCCACTGTTCCATGTTTGGATGCCACAACAAATCGCCGCTGCAAATTGAGTAAAAGCGATCTTTGATGAAGATCGTGTTTTTAGGGAGCAGTATAACGTTTTTTAAAAACCTTACCACCGAAAGGATAATACATAACCATCGAGCCTTCTTGCTAAATTTATACATCCGCCAGGTGTAAAATAATTGGGCGATGCAGCCAACTACTGGTATTTCAGCAACTCAAAGCATAAATGTACGTGCATAAGTACGCACCAAATCCACAGAGAATAGGAATCATAATCCATGAGAGACGGGCATCATAGAGTCCAGAAACGTTCCCAAAATTGTAACAGAACATGTCGAAAGTGTCATAGATGTCGATAACAGTCTGAACAGTCTCGGTCAGCCAGAGAACATATACAACCGTCTTCGATGCCAGATTATCCTTTGGAAAGGAGATGTAATATATGTCTTTGAATGAGGTGAGTGAAGGACAGTCAAGAACGTGCGGATAAGGATAGGACCACTGACAGACTTGATTGCACAGGATGCCATATAAGATCAGACCCAGGAAGCAGCCGATCAACTGCATGGAAATTAAGTGACCGCCGCTTTCTAGTATATAGGATTGGAGCTGTACCAGGGGACCCGTTCTGAAGCATTAAAATCAGTACAGAGATCAGTCTGAGAACGAGAGTGTCACCGACAGTTTATGTAAATCTGAGGATGCTACACCAGCCTCTTCGGCCAGAGTAGTATTAAACGAGGGCATCGACTCGGAGTGCAGAGTTACCACGAAATTTCCTGCCGCTATACATTTAAGTAAGTAGCTCCAGGTCTACGCTCAAAGTGCGACCGACTGTCACGTTGTATAGGAGCATGCGGCCCTGCCATAAATAAGCAGTGTGCGTCTAGAAAAACTCAGCGTGAATTCCAGTTCAATCGTCTACGTCGACCCTTGATCAATTCAGTCGGAATTCAGTGCTACGTACATCATTGCATGCTCCGGAATCTATTGCTATAAGCCTTATCAGGGTATTGAAAGGTAAGTGCCAAGCTTCAGTAAATCACAGAATTAAATAAACGAATTTTCTTGCCTCTCGGAGGACAATCGGTAATGGTGGTGGTCGACGCGTGAGGCGGCGGCGGAGACAACGGAGATGCTGAGTTACGCTGAGTCCAGAAAAGGCAATCATAGTATTGTTCGCACTGGACGCGTCGCGGATGCACTCGGTGTGTCCGGGAATGAAGCCGAGAGCGCTTCTACTAGTCTCTATGTTCTTCGTGTTCGCGAGTACAAGGTGTACTAAGTCAAAGGTATTTTTCGGTTTTCTAGTCTCTTATTTACATGACGTTCAGATCTGTTGGGTAGCGTTATTTTCCCCTTCTCCTTGATATTAGCCAGGATAGCAGGAGATACTGCCGTGGGTGCAATTGTAGACAGCGGCGATCACAGTCTGCTGAAGGGACTCGCCCAAGGGAATTTGAGTGAGGCACGCTGTTTTCAATGGTTGAGCTTATATTCCTCCGCCGCTAGCTTTCTGATCGCTCAATTACTGTTATACTGAAACCCGCTTGAACTACCGTGAACACCGTTATGAGAAAACTGCACTGGCGACGGTCGCCCCTGGCAATGTATCTGTCGATGGCGATCTTTTGCACTGGATTGTCTGAATATATTCTTGCGCCTCTGACTTTTTCGATCAAATCGGATTTATCAGAGACGTTCTCGTAACATATGGCATTGTTTAATCGTTACAGGCGGTACATTGAATCGGCTACCATTCAAGCCCAATTTATTTCCACCGTTGACTTTATTCTTCCGTCGGGTCCGGGCGTTATTCCTGGTGCATTTTCCACGTCGTTTCTAGATCCAGGACCGTCAGAAGTGATATCAGACAGTTCGATGTCACCCATGTACAATTCTTCAGTAGGATAACGTCGATATGTCCGTCTCTGCTTGAGAATGAGTAGCATGATGCGATTGGTCAGGATGGAATGAAGGACGGATTGAAAAAAAGCGAGGAAGGGTGCGATTTCGTGGGCCCACATGGGGAGAAGGATATTTGCGAGAGTAATAAGGAGGAGGCGTGCATAGGAGAACATCCCAGAGACATAAAGCTCTTTGAGAAACGGATGGGATGAACGGCAGAGGTGCTGTACGCCTTTAACGAGCGTGAGCGAAGCAATGATTGTCTCTGAAACGAGCACGGGAATGTAGAGAATGTTTGGCACATCCGAAGAGTGACTCAGGCAGTCAGTGTGAGCGTCGAACGGTCAGATGACTGCGAATTAGACAGTATTGAGTTCTCGGCTACCACGGATGGCAAGCCACCCACATTGGCTCGTCTTGAGTTGTATACCAAGACCGACTACGGTCGGTATGAAACAGAAGGTCACAATCCCGATAAAACACCAAAACACCACTCTGTGTCTATCCCATATTGCATATGTGCAGATCATGAGGATCGCCTGTGATGCGAAAATCCCAAGGACTGCGGGCGGGCCTAAAATGTAGAAAAGCTGGCGGCACTGGACTTGTGCAGGAGCCAGTTGATGGCCATCGCCGCATCGATCAAGGGCAAGTAGCGATTCAATGCGAACAGCAGTAGGAGCGGATGTACGGGTCTAGGAACCCACACATAATTAATTTCAGTGGGGAGAAGGAGTAGGTCATAGACGAGCAGTCACGCTCGCAATGAAGGAGTAGACTGAGGAAGAATTCGAGGATGTCTGTATGGATGTTTAAGGACCTGACTGAATACAACAGATGAGGGAAAACTACTAACCGCTAATGACATCCTCAGATCGAGACGGTGAGAACAAAATTTCGGTTGTCACCACCGATTCTCAGTTCTGCTTTAATATATACAAATGAGAGACCGTGTGCATGAAGGATAGAGGGCGAACAACGTGCAGTCTCATACTAGTCCTTTTAGCACTTGTGGCCCTGAGGATTTACAGACGATGGTCTCGAACATGCTGGAACTCAATCTCAGCATTTACCGAGTGGTGTGTTGCGCCAAGATGAATAGAATTACAATGGTTGGAAACAAATGTGTTTCGTGACCACAGTTAAAGTTTTGGGTACTAGGAACGCCCGGGGCCTTTGATTGTAGTCAAAATATTTCGCTCACCCCGAAGTAGTCGTCGCCATATCCCGCCTTTTAATTTCCAGAGCAACGGTAAGTGCTGCAAGGCACACCATTCATCTATGTCGCATATCTCCATCTTATATAGATATGAGTGAGCGGGGGAACTAATGTTTATGACTCACTGTTCAAAGCTGAAGCGCTGCGAGTAGATGCAGAAATGGGCGTTGCACTGAGTAAAAAAAGGGGATGAACGGAAGCCTCTGTCGCGGATGATTCGCAGTGTTAACATGCATGAAGGTCGATCGACTTGGAGGACTCACATGTTATAGTCAATAATGGAGCAGAAACAGAGACAAGAAACGAATGCCAAGTACTGTCCGGGTAATTCTCCCCGTGCCTGCAGAACATCCAGTAATGCGGAGATATTCTCTCTTCGACCTGACTGTGAAACGATGGACCGCATGCTTCGCAAACACACATTGGCTACGTAGCATGGTAGTAGAACACATCCATGCGTAACGAGATCGCTCAAGATCCCTTCGCCTTTGAACAGTTCTACGTAATTTGAAAACTGTCGGGGCCAAGGGTAGTGGACGAACGTTCCATATACGATGCAAGAGTATTTCAGGGACCTTCAAAAGGTCGGTCAATTGGCATAACGACACAGGTAATGATTGGTGTGTGTACGCACTGTTGTTATCCTCTCTTGATGATTATCCAGAGTGTACAATCATATCTGGAAAGAGTTGATAAAACCTCGCTTCGTTGCTCCGTTCTTCCTAGCGAGCATAAATCTAGTTGATACAACGTTAGAAATGAACTTAGACGACACCAAATTCCAGCTCTCAGACTTGTCGCTTCCGACAGGTCCTGAGCATAGCAGGAGCACCACGCTCCTGAAGTCGTTTTCGGTGGGAGGGTAGAATAGATGTCGATTGATTGATTAATAGGCAAGAAACCTGTCTGCTCAAGGAAATACCAGACTTTAGCGCTGCCTTAGCCTTGACATACCCACTCCAGGACACCTTGAAAACGAGACTCAATCACTACGGGGTTTGAAGATCGTGCGAGGGTCAGTGAGTTCGTAATGACTAGGATGAAGACGAAGAAGTAAGTTGGCCCGGAACGTTGGGAGGAGGTTGCGCCGCTATCGTGGGAATAATTCTAATCACGGCGCATTCGGATGACTAATCATTATTTACTATTCTTCACCAACACCATCTCTCGAAAAAAAGCATGGACAACCCGTACCTCGCCCATCTACCCCCTTCCCAGCGTGGCGCCAGCTCATCCAAAGCCAAAATGGATACCTCGAAAGAGCCGCTATTCGATTTTTTGCCCAGGAAAGTGACTGGTAAACAGGCGCGAAAGGCCCTGGTACGTTTTGGCCGTTGCAGAGTCCACCGTTCTATCTGACAATACGTCCAGGAACACGATGTTAATCCATTCACGAAGCTGCCACACTCGGCGCAGTACAAGAAAATCCTTGCCCCGCGAGAAAAGCTACCCGTGTATTCACAGATGGATGACTTTCAAGATGGTGAGTCAAATGCGTGTTAGATTTGAGGAGGGGTTTGAGTTCTGTTACCCTTAGGAATAGGCCGGCCCCTCTTTAAATAGCACTTCTCCTCTTCAAGTAACGATTCAGCTGATGTTTTCGATAGTTCAATGAGAATCAGATCATCGTAATGGTTGGCGAGACTGGATCGGGAAAAACGACACAGTATGTGTCGCAAATTGCTTTTCTTTATCAGAGCGAAACTCACTGCTGCTGAAAGAATACCTCAGTTCGTCGCATTCTCAGATCTACCGCATACAAAAGGCAAGCTCGTAGCATGTACACAACCTCGTCGTGTTGCGGCAATGTCGGTGGCAAAACGAGTGGCCGATGAAATGGACGGTAAGTGCTGTTGACGTACTTCCGTCCCAGAAAGCTCATCTTGTTTTTAGTCCAGCTTGGTCGACATGTCGGTTATTCGATTCGATTTGAAGACATGACAGAGCCTGGCACGACTTTCCTCAAATACATGACCGACGGTATGCTTCTCCGAGAAGCAATGAACGATCCAAACCTCGAGCGGTACTCCACCTATTATCCTAGACGAGGCGCACGAGCGGACGCTTGCCACCGACATCCTCAGTGGGTCTGCTGAAAGACCTTGCAAAACGCCAGTCTGATCTCAAGATCATTGTTATGTCCGCAACCCTCGATGCTCTCAAATTCCAAAAGTATTTTGGCCTTACTGCTGGCTACACCAGCGCCCCTGTTCAAAGTACCGGGTCGAACACATCCTGTAGAGGTGTTCTACACCCAAGAACCCGAGCCCGGCTACGTCGAAGCTGCTATCCGAACTGTCCTTATGATCCATCGGGCTGAAGAGCCTAGCGATGTCTTGCTCTTCCTCACTGGCGAGGAGGAAATAGAGGATACCAGTTGAAAAATCAAACTCGAAGCAGACGATCTGGTAAACCAGGACTCAGACTCCGTCGGCCCTCTAGTTTGCATTCCTCTGTACTCTTCCCTACCCCCTCAACAACAACAGCGTATATTCGACCCTGCACCAACTCCTCGAACACCCGACGGTCCCCCAGGCCAAAAGGTCGTCGTCTCGACCAATATTGCTGAAACGTCGTTGACAATAGATAGAATAGTATACGTCGTTGATCCTGGCTTCTCCAAACAATCGAAACAAAAGGTCTACAATCCCCGGATACGCGTGGAAAGTCTACTCATAAGCCCTATAACCAAAGTCTCCGGCCAGCAAAGGGCGGGTCGTGCGGGTCGTACGCGGCCAGGGAAGTGCTTCCGACTGTATAAGGAGAAGGACTTCATGAATGAACTCGAGGAGCAAACACATCCAGAGATTTTGAGGTGTAACTTGAGCAATACTGTCTTGGAACTTGTCAAACTGGGTATCAAGGTAAGCGTCTACATGCGTAAAATACAAGCGCCTATTCATTGGCTCCAGGATCTAGTACGGTTTGACTATGTCGATGCTCCGGCTGATGCTGCGAAATCCCTTGTGGACAAGACATGTTGTAGTTGCGCGATGTATACCAAGTCATTTATGTGCAATAATGAATCAGTTGTCCATCTTTGTCACCATGTCCTTGAAATGAAGTGTAATTGAGAAACTGTCTTCTCATCAGACCCTGAGGGCTGTGTAGATAATGAGGTCGACGACAAAAAGGTCGATTCTCGAAGACGGCGGGTGCGATAGTCAAACGGAAGCAGAATCTGTTTATTCATACTATTACTGTACAGGATGTAACGAAAAGAAGAGAATAAATTACTCCAAAGATTCGCCTAATACAAAATAGCAGCCATTCTGCCTCGTAGGATCATAATCTCCCTGCCCGAAGGTATTCGCAAAATGCACAAACGGGAGGGGACGTCCTCCCGTTTGTGCTCCGGCCAAGCGTAGTCTCCCGTTGAAATCGTTGCAACGGGAAACCGAGGCTTGCCGATTTGCCCAAAAAAAAATGATAGTCCTAACCAACTGTCAGTAACCCTAACCCGGGGGACCTACCTTTGAGGAGACGGCAACAAGCTGGAATATAAGCAAGTCAGAATCAGGTGTAAAAGAAATCAAAAATCAGCTTACTTCGTGCGAATCAAAAATCTCCATACGAGTCAACCACAAGACGCCGTTATCCAACCCCGCGTCGCCCTCAACAGACGGCGGCTATTTAATCAGCCGCGACGGGTTCGACGGGGGTGAACAAAGGCGTCCGCTGGTTGACTCCTTGTCTGGCCGACTAAGCAATGCGCGCGCACTGCAGAAAGGGTATCAGCTACGAAATCAATGACTTCACGCGTGAACTCATACTTGCCGTGCACTCCACAGATCACCGAGCCCACTGCTGGTCTTGAGTCTCGGAAAGAAGGGATGATGCGCGGGGGGCGTGCGTTGAAGACCGAGCGCGGACATGCCTCGATGCGCGGGTTTGGGGTGATCGGCGGATCGTCGTCCTCCCCTGTCATGCGCAGTCCTTCATCCTCCGTTGCTCGCCGGAACTGCCAGGATACGCCGTGTCGCCGCAAAACTTGGTTCCTACGAAGGTCGCAGTGTGATGGGGGTGGTCTCGTTGAAGGAAAATCGAATGAAGGGCCGGGATTCTGTGACAAGTAGATCAGCTAGTGAGAAACGAAGTAAGATATAAAACACACCCGCAGCAAAGCCAAACGGCTCCCCAAACAATTCAAGCACTGCCCCAACTCTCCACCCATGCTCGCCGGACGGCGATACGTCGTCTCGCGCCAAAACCTGATTCCTTCGCTGGGCACGGCGCGGAGGTGGACCTGGTAAAGAGGAAGTCGTCGAATAACAGCGAAGGGGCGGAAGTCTGTTGCGCATGAATCAGCCAATGAGAAACGAAGTGAAGATAGAAAACTCACTTTCACCACAGCGAAACGGTCTCCTAGACAATCCATGCGCGGGCTCCCTGTCTCTCCACCTCGCTCGCCGGAACGTGATACGTTGCGTCGGCGCAAAAATAGGTGGACGTCTTGGCCGCAAGATGTTCAGGAAATATCGAGGTGCTTTCGGTCACCTGGAGAGAAGTATCAGGCGCACACTTTCATGAGCTAGGGAGAAAAGAAAACGCACCTTAATCCGTGAACAAACACCCTTAAAATCGTCTTCCTTGATACAGCGCAGCGACATCAGAAAATGGAGGACGAGATCCAAGTCCTACAGTCAGATCAGAATAGGAACACAGAACAAAAATAGGATCGACATACAGTTGGGGTGGACATTTTGGATCGGTGCGATCCGTGTGTATGCCCATCGTGCTGCTCCCTTGGCGCATCTCCAAGTCCCTCCCTCCTACGCGTAGTCGTCTTCGCTGATCCTGCTCGCCGGAAGGCGATACGTCGTCTCGGGGCAAAACGCGTCCTAGATTTCTATGCCTGGAGTTACTAAGCTGCCTGGGAATCACGGTCAGAGTGGGGAAGACGAAATGCCGTGGGAGGGATGGTAAGGGAGACATCGAAAGGGAATGGAATAGACGCGAGGCTTCTGTGAAATTCCTTCAGCCATGGAATCATCCAATATGAATGCATAACCCACCTCGGATACCAAAATAAACCGATCCACCGCAAAACGCGTCCTACGCACGCGAACACGCATCTTCGACGGCCGTGACACCAATTCGTCCGTAGACCAATGGGAATTGCGCTGATCGAGACTGCACCGAGAATTGACGTCCTACAAGAGTCAGAACAAAAAATAAGCAAACAGAATGAAACAAAGATAGAAAGAAAACCCACAAAAAGAAAAGGTGGATATCGAGGAACGAGAGAACGAGAGTTTGACGAGAGTGGGTGCGGGAGACGGAAATGCAAGAGAGAAGGATCTTGCCAAACGAGACGCCGTTGCCAAACATCCCTTTCGAGCATTCACCTCCCATCACGACCATACGACAATAACACGTCCTCGAAGGAACACGACGCGACGGAGAGGTAAACGCAGGACAGATAGACGTCTGCTGCAATTAAGCACCATGCAGCAGACCAGCATAATGGGAGCATAAAGGTAAGAAGGAGGGGGACTTGATCTAACAATTTCCGATCCTTATATACTCTCGCAGATCGGTTTCCACGGTCCGTAACTGGTATCATCGGCAGCCTCATTTCTCCGTAAAATTTCTCTTCCACATGCTTGCTGTCCCTACCGACTCGGACCCGTACACGTCACATCAACCCAAATATCCTTCTAACATCTTGTTGCCACCTGTCATAACTCCAGGGCATTCCAGTGGTGCGTGAATGCTCGGATGAGCTTTCATGCACTACTGGCATGTTCTGTAATTATGACATCTATTTCTTTCTCTTCGTGTGATGTCTGATTGTCAGATCTTCCATCAATACTGAATTTCAAGACTTTGAATTATCCTGCTTGCAAGAGGTACTGCAACAAGTACCATTTTTCAAGGCTATTAGTATCTATGAGAATGCCTGAATGATCTAATGCTCCGGTGTATCCATAATGCAAACTGAATCTCAATCCAACAGAGCACAGCAAGTTTTCATTGTTATCAAATACATCCTATGCTACAGTCGCTATATGGCACACAGAGTACTCATACACCTCCCAGGACCTGAATGAATATCCTTACAATGGCCATTGGCAACCGAAGATACTCCTGAACCATTTGCTAGGTTATTACATTGTCACTCAAAACACAGCATGGTTCACACCCTCGCTACTCGCCACCATTACAGGCTAAAAATGATTCATTAGATTCATGTGCTCTGATCCACAGAGATACTAGCACTCAATAGACAATCAAAAGGACAGTTTGAGTTTCAATGCTCATTGTACCATGGCCAATGGTGAGATCTTTTCAATGCAAGACTCACAAGTTAATGAACATATGTCTTGGACAGTGGACGGCTGCACCATCAACGCAAAAACACAAAGATTCGCATTCCTGGAATGTTCCTCAATCACTAGGGATATCAAAAGTAGTTGAAAACCAGAAGGATATCATGACACAATTTCATGGTGACCACTCGCTAGCATTAAAGCCTAGAAGATATTACTCACCATGTCAAATCTCCACATGATCCAGTTCACAGAGAAGTTATGATTCCAATGGGAGGTCAAAAGGATATGTCAAATATGAAGGATTGATGCACTATGACCAATGGTAAGTCAGCTTCAGTGAATATCCAATGTTGATTTAATGGAGACATGCTTTGAAAGTTAGATGGCTGCACCTTCTATTCAGATTACGTGTGTTCCTTGATTACTAGGGCTATCGGGTGCAGTTGAAAACCAGAATATGATTTCCATAAGTATGGCTTCAGGTTCTCCATCCTTCCTTGTAGTCAGAGTTATGGGAGAACTTTGCACCAATACTGCATCATCACAGTCATCAATTCCGGGATAATGAACATCCCTGCAAGTGTGAGTATATTTCTATCAATTTGAGGTGGCTTTTGCTCACTAGTACAACAGTCAGGATCCAATCCAGGGTCTAGAGATGTCTCTGCCACATTCTTGATGCAGTGCACACATCCCAGTGAGTATCTTCTCAAAAGTTGTCAACCATTTTTGCTCACAAGTCAATGGTCAGGGCCCCATTCAGACTCCAGTCCCCACTGTCTTCTCAAAATGCTTCTTGTTACCAGGGCCATATGGACTTGCATGGAAAATCAAATGTTTGCATTGCCTGCGGCACAGTAGTACTAGCATCCAGGGTCAGGGTAGGTCTGTTCTTCTTCCTGCAATACAATAATGTACCTTCATTTTACTGTCACCTTGTATTCAGGAAGGAAATGAACTCCACTCAGTTTTGCAGACTCGTAACCAGTCAAAGCCTCGTTTCTGGTGGTGACAAGATGACTGGGTAGGTTCTGGTCTGGTCATTGAACTCGTACCAATAATTGCTCACCATTGAATTAGACAATGCACCCACCGTGATCATGGGGTGGGAAGATATTTCGAGTTCGAGTTTTCAAAGAAGAGGCCTGGATCGCTCCAATATGATGTGAGAGATGCATACATATCATGGCACTACTGTAGTTTCTAATAAATTCAGAAGTTCTGCAATAAATGAGCCCTTAAGGTACATGAGAATACGAAAAACTGCACCTGGTACCGAACTTCTCAGATCATGGTCACATGGCTTGCATGACCATGTTGTCATTGAGTTTAGAGTTTAGAAAACTGGTATGTGGTCCCAATAAGGAACACCAGGGTTCTGTGCCACCACGAAACATGTCACAGACCATACCAACATAATTTCGATTAGTTCGTTCTGTAAATGGGTGCGATAGAAGCAGCTTCGCCACTGCCTTGCATGAGCCATTCTGGCTGTGGAAGGCACAGACAGAGTCCACTGTACCATCACGGTAACTCATGGGGGATGGATTCCCTACATTCCTCAGAACTCAGTGTCTCTGCCATAATATGAGAGATGGTGAGGCTACAATCGTCGAGTTGATCACATCCCGGACTTGTAGGGTGTGTGTATTGTTATCATATTCCTGAAATCATCATTCCATGGGTTAGGTAGTCCAACTTGAGGTTCTAGTTTTGAAGTATGAGAGGAGAATCACCCTGCGAGACATATAACAGTGTATGAAATGAATTACTCTCTGTAAAATACACAAAATACAAGAGCCCTATGAGGAATAAGCACTCGGAATGCATGAAGGAGTAAAGTAAAAAAACATACTAAATGATGCGAGTCTGTGGCTGGGCTCAGCCCACCTCGACTCCTTCAATAAGTCCACTGAAAGATTCATATCAGAGCTCCCATGCCTTGCTAGACTCCATCGGATCAATCATGGCCATTGAGCATCAAAAAATCGGGAATGGATAAATCAGTTCCTATTCAGTATATACAGCTCCTGCAATACAACACTGGATTAGACCTGATTCAGAGAACAAGGGCAAAGAATGCACACTCACACATATTAAGAATCTGAGTATCAACATATGCATCGCCAAGGCACCCCCATCTCCATTGAAGAGAGACGAATAAAGGTTTGATAATGCTCCAATACAACTTTGCATGGATTCAAGTGATTTACTAGGTTCAGAGGCCACAAATTCTAAGAGTAGAGGATTGAAAGCTCAGTGATGATGATGGTATGAGCAAAAGAGGCAACTGCCAGATCAGACAACTTCGACAGAGTGATCGACATGGTTTGCATCCTTACCACTTCTTCCTATTCTTCCATTTTGTTGTTTTTCATCTTCACTTTGCATATCGACCACTCACTTTGCCCGGAACCCATAATTCTATTCTTTACAGCCTTTGTCCAATCAACTACATGTGATGACACCTTTTTTGCTGCTCCTACAGGATGGGAAATGTACACCCGGAAATACTGGACAAAACCCCCAGTATTCCGTGTAGAGCCATGTAGATGCCGGCAAATGCATGTACACTGGTGTATTACTGTGTACACGCATTTACACAGGTGTACACCCGTGTACATCGTGTCTCTCAGTCGGCAAATGTCTTGGAGACCCATGTAAAACCAATGTCAAGCCAGTGTCATAGACACTGGTCTGCACTGGATTACATCTGTCTTCCCATGGTATCGAGTGCAGACGAGTGGGGTGTACACCCGTGTAAACGTGTGTACATCCGTGTCAAATTGTCACACTTGGTCAGCATTCGGCTTTTCGGAGTGTGCCATGGTTTGCGCACCGCCCCTTTCCTTTCTACAGAACTCCCAACTAACGCCATTTACGCCATCGCACCTCTTCTCGGTCACTCTCTCGACGAGCAGACTGAATCCCATATTCCCCTGGCCTCCTCCGTATCGACATCCAGCGGTCTTGGAACCAACTGCTACTATGGACATCGCCTTCAATAAGCAACTCCCTCTTTGCGCCTACCATCCTCGACACTTCTCACCATCGTTCCGCAGCACAAAGTACCTGTTTCCCTTGTTTGCTTTTTTCAACTAACTTTCCCTTCATACAGTGGGCCATGCGTATATCTTCCTCCCGTGTCTGTGTGCAATACTTGTGAGCTTACCAAGTCATATCAACACCAACTCGAGGGCGGGGACGAACTCCCTTTTCTCCAAACATTTCAGGATATCGACTCGTGTGCAATATCGGGAGCACTATGATTGGAACGATGCGGGAAACTCGGTCAGGCCTTGGAATCTGTTTTTTAGATCTTCCAACTTTCAGATGTCGCAGCTTCAAAAGCATGATGTTTACATGGTTTCCCATCACGTCTGATGAATTACCGGGGCTTTCCCTGAGCTCCAGGCCTGCACAAAAGGTTTAAATACGAGGTATGTTGACCCATTGTTCTCATCATCCCATTCATCCCTACTTTCCCCCCTCCTCTAGCCTCCCCTCTCTCCTTCCTCTTCTATCTCACATCCCCTAGTCCTGTACTCGTCAGACGTTGTTGGCTACTCATTGTGGTTGCGCGTCTCATCGTTGACTTGGTCGGAGCGCGATGGATTTGGTCTCGTGAACGAAATCATCGGATCTGGACCGGATTATTTTCGTTGATTTCATCTCTCTGACAGACCACGACGACGACAGCAAGCTCGCTGTTCACGGTGGTGCGTTGCATTATTTCTCTTAATTATCTCTCTTTCCTGACCTTGAAAAAGCCTTGCTGACCTCGTAAACGAAAGCGGATTTGTTCGTAAGCCATTCGTGCTACGCTACGTTGGGCCCGAATCTTTTAAACCTAACATCTTTATTACAGGACGCTAGCTATGAAACGGCATATTTTCCCTTGTTTGTTGGGAGTATTCGGCGATGTGAGCGACTAGTTTCCTGTTCTGGTACGTTGCGTGTCTCTCTGTTGCATTTTTATTTTCTTATGCGCTGTACAGGACTCTGCATCTGTTCCTCGTTGATGGTTTGGTAGCATGCAGGCGTTTTTGATCGAGACGTTGTGGGGGGATGTCACTCGTGGATGAGCAGAAGGGGAGCGATCAATTGGAGACGGACTTGCAAACGTACCTGCTGGGGTGAGCTTTTTAATTCTTCAAGACCTTTTTCATTCCCTTACGTGCCATACAGGACTCTGGCACTTGTTACTCGTCGAGGGTTTGGCGGTGTGTGGGGGTATCAATTTGGATCAGGACGTTGAAGTTTATAACGTGTAGAAGGGAAGGAGGTGATTGGGAACAGACTCGCAAACGCATGCACCGAGGTGAGCTTTTGAAGCCTTGGAATTTTTCTTTTGATCTCACAAGACATCAATACAGGCTGTCTCTTCATCGAGAATTGTCAGCAATGACCAATTCTCGCTCTTTTCCCCCAACCGTCAGCATCGATGGCGACTTTTTGCTGCCATACTTTACCTCAGGATTCATGTTAATGACTAGTAAGTTGCACGAGGATAGTTTAAGCTTTGCTTGTTTACCTTCCATTTTTCTAGGGTAACAGCGATGAACCGGATTGTTCCCCTCGGCAGGATTGCCAGTAATACTGGCCAGGTTTGATTTTAGACCCAGTGTTTGGGCTCACGCATGGATCGGCAATGGCATGGATGGTGGCGGTGATGGCAGGTTGTGAGTGCGAAGCAATGTTGAGTGCTGTTACCAGGTGTGTTGCTTTGTTCCATTTTGTTTCCTCCAGCTCACGCGTCTTTGGGTAGCATTGGACTCTATGTTGGTGGAAGGCTAGAGGCACAGTGGACGGTGTTAAGCGCGGCGATGGTGGTGAGTGGGTTCATTTTTATCGATGCTTTCCTTGTTTCTGACGGGTTGCAGCTATGAACGGAAATGGTACGGGCATGCTGCATTCTGCATCTAGCCCCTCTGTTGGGATGACTGTAATCGACCTTGAGATATCCGGCCATCGATCCACGGAGACGACGTGTAGAAGGACCGCCGCCTTCTGTAGGCCGACCTTGAGACGAATGTGGCGAGTTTTGGGTCGACACGATGTATTGGATTCCGGCGAGCAAGCAACTAGGATGTCTTTTTACGCGTCGCCAAGTAGAAGAGGAATCTGAGACATGGAAGACTGCAGCGATGGTGGATGATGTTGGGCGTAGCGGCAGTGACAGTAAGCACGGAAATGGTACTAGTCACTGAAAGGTACGTGAAGGCAATTCCATCGACAAAGGCCTGACAGGAGTGCGCTCCAACGACAGGACATAATTGATTGTCCAAGGAGATACCTTTGTTTCCATCACCGCGCGGAACCAAGGAACCAAAGCTGCCATTAATAGAGCAAAATTTGTTGGTCATGGCTGATTTGAAACCCTGGTCTCAAAGGCTACATGCTTTCAGTACACCCAGAGCTGGCCTTCAGCCATGAACCTCCTTGGGTAAATACGATGTCCGTATCCAAAAGCTATAGAGATGCGGTTGAACGCTG